>JAYJMB010000008.1:560420-585392 GCA_036873735.1 Pouteria campechiana
GAGAGAGAGAGAGAGAGAGAGAGAGAGAGAGAGAGAGAGAGCGGGTTGGAAAATACATACAGGGGCGGAAGGAGATGAGGACAGAGGAGCAAATAAGAATAAAATAAAATAACAATTAAAAAAGATTACATCCGAGGAGAGGAATCTCCACCGTGGGGTGAAACGCTTCTCACCCTCTGGACGCGGTACGTCGTGATACCGACCTTTTTGTCGAGAGCACGTGGGAAAACGCCCTAACAACATGATGTATAGATTAAATTCAATTTAGGAGTAAAAAGGGGTTTAAAAATGAAATAACGGGATGCCTCTAGGCGGAAGCGGATTCCCTGTGACCCCGTTACTGGGTAACTCTGCAACTAGGGTGAAAAGTGAGTCACACGCTGTGAAATTGAATCATCATATACCTGTCCATAAATTTAAAAATATAATATGCTCCGTTCATTCGAAAAAGCGTCTAAATTAGACCCAGTAGAGAAAAAAGTGATTAAGGGTTGCGATTATTTTATGAGCGTAGATAATTTATATTATGCTATACTCGTAATTGAAATCATTGAATGTATATTTATTGATTGGATGAATACATGAGATAGTTTTTCAATAGAAGAGTAGGCTGTATCATGAAATTTAAAGCAAATATTTCAATTATTTTATGTTTCTTTGCTGGGGCCCACCTGAATGTCTTATTTAGGCGATTTTTCATGTGGACAGACCATTCTATATTTTTAAATTTATGGACGTGTGTGATGATTCAATTACACAGAATGCGGCACATTTTTCAACCCCCGGATTGCAGACAATCGGCTTCCCGTCTAGACTCTTAAACAGGCGGCACAATCGGGCATCCACTGCGCCTGCGGTTGCTATTAAGCCGTCAATCGATTTAACTCAGCGGGTTGCGTGAGGAGGATACCGACACCTCACGTCAAACCATAGCCTGCCACGGCCAGCGCAAGCGACTGCTCAGGTAAGAAATCTTATCGTACGGAGTTTGCTTCCAAGCGAGGGAGTGCGTCGAAAGGGTTATCCGTTTATTCATCGGACCCAAGCCTCACCTGGCGGTGCCAACGGCTCAGACCTTCGTGCAAGCTGCTGATGGACATTAAGGGTCCTTTCCGCCTTTTCACGGTCTCACGCAGCCTGGCTCGAGTTCAGTGTCGCTCGTAAAGATTGATTAAAATAAATAAAGCCGTCAATCATGAGTCATGACCATGCGCTGACAGAGATAAAATCACGATTCATTGAATCGGATATATCCGGATGGGGCAAGCTGGGGCGAGGTCTTGGTCAATATGGAGGCTGGAACTGTAGTGGGCCTGGCCAGGCTGGTGCCTGCACTTGCACTGGCTTGTTAATCTGACATTTTTCTGGGTGCTTGGTTGGAAGCTGGCAGAGTAAGCGCACAAGCTTCGTTTTCCCTTTTTCCCCTTTTGTCGATGTTAACGTGACATAATTATTATACTTTCTTTTCATATATATATATATATATATATATATATATATATATATTGCCTCTATTCAATTTATTGCCATTGACGATATTATCACCTCGCCCTTTATATATTTTTTACCTTTTTTAAATTTTCTTTTACACTTTTTTTTTTACCTCAAACGAACACACGGTTTAAATTGAGTTGGATTCAACTTGGACTGGGATAGGCGGGAGGAGCAAACGAATTGGGATTTGCATATCTGGGTTCAACTGACTGAATTTGGGTTAACTTGGGTTAGTTTCAGGGGCCTGACAACACTCGCTTCCGCATGCTGGCCGAGTCCCTTTATGCACCTCTTTTTTTTTTCTTGCATTTCAGCGCTGAAGATAATTTTTCAGTGTTTTTTTTTTACATCTAAATAATACAAGATACTATTTAAAATAAAAGACATCACAAAAAAATTAGCAGCTTAAATTTTCAATTTAATAGGATTAAGTTTACAATGGTTTTTGAAAATAAGGTTGAGATTGAATTGAGATTTTTGCAAACGGAAGATTATGGTTGGATTGGGTTGGATTAACTCCATCCTAAATAAATTTGCTAGACAAAATTGACTCAATTTACAGGTATTAGGAAATTTTAATACAAATATTTGAATATTCAGCTTGCACTACGTCATGTCAGATATCAATCCTAATTTGATACATCTTCCAGTTACTATATAGTCCTACGAGACCAAGACTCAGATGCGTATCCTCCTACGGATCCTTTTTCGAGCAAGGATCCTTTTCTTACTTATATACAGGCTATGTATGCGTCCCAGCTATACACCCACACTCAACTATAAATATACTCAGGTATGTGCCTTGAAACACAAGCTCTCGCTATCATCCCACCATCTCTAATAATTCCTTACTGACTTAAGTGTCGTAGTGTTTACACCAGAAACATCCTCGACGTCCTTTGACCTTCTTGTTCTAGCCTTGCAGGATCTGAGGCGAGATCTTCTCGAGAGCCACATTTGTATTTCATTTGGAGACAACCTAAATATTAACATCATCTATGAGAACATTTTTCAGCTAAGCCCAAAGATGTTTAACGTCATTCAAAGTCACACGAATGCTCCTTCTCTCTCTGCTATGATTACCAACATGCCTTCCTCGTCCAACCAAAATGGCGGTACTATATCACCTAGGGATTTGTTAGGTAAATATGGTCTCATAGGTCAACAGGCGATACAAAAGATGATGCAAGGCATGATGTAGCAGATGATGCAATAATTCATGCAACAACAAGACAATCCTACAAGCGGAGATCCTCCACAGCCTTCTCGTCCTCAGATGGATCCAATCGATAACGGATCCAGAAACCACTCAGTAGAAGGTTTCACGCCAACCACCCTGGTCCCTGGACCACTACTCTCCAACTTCCTCCCCTGTGACACAACCAACAAACCCTGTGATCATTCATGCTCTAGGGGAACTGGTGGAACAAGACGCAGGTGGCTGCCAGATCAAGGCATTCAACGGTGTCCCGGAGCTAGCCCAAAGACAAGAAACCTACGCACAAGAAATAGAGGCTTCATCTCACCTTAAGTCGAAAAGGCTCCTTGAAGACCGCATGATGAAGTACAAAAGAAGGAACCCTTAGATGCATATGGAGAGGTTACACGCAAAGCATTCCTCTTTCATCTAAGAGATCCAGGAGGATCCGGTTTCGAAGGGGTTCAAAATATCATCTTTGGAAGCCTACAATAGTACCATGGATTCGGACGACCAGTTCACCAGGTATAATGAACAAATGACCCTCATAGAAGTCTCAGATGTCATAAAGTGTCGTGTCTTTCCCCCAACCCTCAAGGAAGCGGCACTATCATAGCACCAGACATTGGCTCTAGAATCAATTAGCTCTTTTGACGACTTAAAGGAGCGGTTCCGGAAGTGCTTAATTGGCCAGTAAAGGCAGAGGAGGACCATTGGGTCATTGCTGTTGATCAGACAAGAGAAAATGAGACCTTCCGCGAGTATGTCAATAGGTTTAACCATCACTCTCTCGACATAAAGAGGTTAGACCACAACATCGTGTTGGAAGCACTACAAGGTGGCATCTCGGACGCCAACGTGAGGTGTCAAATCTGCCTATGGACCCCCAAAGGATACTCGGAGCTCTTGGAAGCCATCAACAAACACATCGAAGTAGATGAAAGCACCAGGAGAAGACGGGGTCGTTCTCCCCCAAAGCACTGGGAAGATCGCACTTCCCCGAGACGCCAAAATGATTGCTCTCCCCCTAGGCGTCGAGTCATCCACTCTCCCCCGAGGCATCAGGACAACCGCTCCCCCCCCCCACAGCATAGGGATGACAACAACTATGGATCCATTCGGGACAGGCTGTCAAGGGCTCCCATGACCCCCCTTAATTGTCTCGCAATGCACGAGTTCCATAAGATCCAAAAGCAGGGATACCGGATCAGTAATCAACCTATTATCAAAAGCAGGAGGAGCCTGTACGTTAACAACTATTGCTTGTATTATAAAGACATTAGCTATAATACAGAAGAATGTGACATCCTGAAAAAAAAAATTTGAGAAACTCATAAAATGTGAAAGGTTACTGCAATTTCTGGCAGGTAACCCCCAGAGGACACCAGGCAGGGGAGAGGGACAATGCTAAAATCAGGCAATCGCAAGGAAAGATGGTAGAGACACTGCAATGAAAATGAATCAACACATAGCGGGAATCATCAATGCCATTATTGGCGGTCCCTCATTCAAATCGCCGATAGATCTGCCACACATGAACTTGGTCAGACAAAGTTGCAAGCGAAAGAGGGAAGAAGAGAATTTTCTAATTATCTTCTCTAAGGAAGATATGGTGAGCAGATCTAGTGGACAGGATGATGTTATTATCATCGCAGTAGTGATGTCAAACTTTTAGGTGAAAAGGATCATGGTGGACAGTAGCGCATCTGCAAACATTCTATTCTATCACTGCTTTGAAAAGATGCAGATTGGCAAGAGGCATTGCGGGCAGCAGAGGAGTGACTAACAAGTTTCATCGAAACCCCTTCATAATGGGAGGCAAGCCCAAAAGGATCACCATGCTCTTGGATTTCACGGTCATAAATATGCCATCAACATGTAACGCTATTCTGGGGCATTCGGGCCTTAACAAAATGAAAGTGGTGGTATCTATGTACCACCTTGCTGTCAAATTCTCTATATCTAGTGGAGTAGGTACAACCAGAGGAGACCAAAGGATCACCCAAGAATGTTTTGAAATATCATTAAAGAAGAAGGTATCGCAGAATATGCAAATCGATACCATAGACACTAGGGACGAGCAACAAATCATCAGGAGTGAGTTGATAGAACCTCTAAAGATAGTTCCACTCATCCCTGGCTCCGCAGAAAGAATAGTCCAAATCGGTTCCTCCCTCAAAGCCTCACTCTACCGAGAGTTAATAGATCTATTGAGAAGAAATGTTAACGTGTTCACCTGGGAACCTTTGGACATGCCTAGATTGGATCTATCAATCATCTCACATAAGATAGCTATCAACGATGTCCACAAACCAATTAGGCAGAAGAAGAGGTTATTCTTACCAGAAAAGGAACCATTGCAACCGAGGTAGATAAATGACTCAAAGCCGGATTCATCAAACTAGTGCAATACCTCGAATGGCTGGCCAACATAGTCATGATAAAGAAAGCTACCAAAAAATGATGCATGTGCTAGACTTTACCTGGCTTAATAAAGCGTGCCCAAAGGATAACTACCCTCTCCTTAACATCGACCAGCTGGTAGACTCTACCGTTGGCCATGACTTGCTGACCTTTATGGACGCTTTCTTAGGGTACCACCAAATCCAAATGTAAGAACCTGACCAAGAGAAATTGCTTTCATCATTGACGTCGGCATGTTCTACTACAAAGTGATGTCATTCGGATTGAAAAATGTCGAAGCTACTTATTAAATGATGGTGAATAACTTATTTAAGCACCAAATTGGTAGGAACACGGAAGCTTGTGACGATGATATGGTGGTAAAAAGTAAAACCTAAAACCACCATCTTCAGGACTTATAAGAAACGTTCCAAACCCTCAGAAGTTACACAATGAAATTAAATCCCTAGAAGTGCATTTTCGATGTAGCATCAGGTAGGATTTTTGATTTCATAAGGAGGCATTGAGGCAAATCTTAAAAAAATCCAACCATCCAAGACATGGCAATACCTAACAACAACAAAGAGCTTTAGTGCCTGATAAGTCGATTAGCAACACTTAATAGATTATTATCTAAATCTATGAAAAGAAGCCTTCCATTCTTCAAAGCACTCCGGAAGGGAACAACAACAAACCCAGACAGAGGAGAAATCAACAAGGATACACGGAGAGCCTTCGATGCGCTCAAATCATATCCAGTTGTCGTCCCCTTACTAAGCTCATTGGAGAAAAGAGAAACTCTTTGCCTCCACCTTGCCGTTGGACCCAAAACCATAGCAACGACATTGTTTAGGAAACAAATTTAAACTCAAAGGCCTGTGTACTATATCAGCAAGATCTTAAGGGATGTAAAGATAAGGTACTCTACTATTGAAAAAATTGCATATGCTTTAATAATTGCTGCACAAAGACTCCAATTGTACTTTCAAGGTCATCCGATTTGGGTCTACATGAACTAGTTGCTCAGGCAACTTTTGCAAACTATAGAGCTAACAGGATGCTTCGTCAAGTGGTCCGTAAAACTTAATGAATTTAACATCAAGTTTGTGCCAAAAATGACCATAAAGGGCCAAATCCTGGGTGATTTTCTAGTAGAGTGCATAGGGAAAGCGGCCGATACAAATGGAAGTGAATCCATTCCCGCAACCCCGAAGCTGATAGGGCCTGATTAAGCAGCAAATTTGCTTTAAGGATCAACGGTGATGCAAACAAAGGAACGATCAACAGGTCTGAACCAGGGATCTCCTACATTAGATATGGATCTAATATCGGACAACGCCAGCTGTTAGAACTTGCATGTGGACGGATCTTCCAACAAGGATAACACTGGAGCTGGACTTGTCCTCTAGAGCTCTAAAGGACACACGATTAAGTATGCCATGTGGTTTCACCTCTCAACAACCAACAACGGAGTCGAGATGAGACTCAGTTAGTAAGGCTCAAAATTGCTTAATTACTAAAGATCACCAACTTGGTTATCTAAAACAATTCGCAGTTAGTGGTGAAGCAGCTAACAAGAAAATATGAGGCCAAGGAGCCACTCATGAAGCAGTATCTGTTAGCCGCTAAAACCATGCTGGAACAAATCCGCATGACCGGCATCATTTAAATACCTAGAAAAGAGAATGAGCAGGCAGATGGACTATCGAAGCTGGCCATAACATCCTCTTTTCTCCCACGAACGACTATCCTACTAGAACACCTACTAGTTCCCAGTGTCCCTAAGATCGAGCAAGCGGTAATAGAGGATATGAAATATTCTTGGATAGACCCCATTCACACGTATCTACAGAATGGAGAAAAGCTAACAGATCTGATAGAGGCTAAGAAACTGGTACGCTTTGCTGTAAATTTTTTTTACCTAGATGACAAGCGCTACCGGAGACGACACTCATACATGTACCTACAATGCGTAATGGAGAGGGAAGGAAAAGGAATCCTCAAGCAAATACACGAAGGAGAATGTGCGAACCACTTAGGAACAAAGAGCCTGACTTTTAAAGTGGTGAGACAAGAATACTTCTGGCCCCTAATGGTCACTAATTCCAAAGAATATATCAAAAGATATGATAAATGCCAGAAGCATGTATCCATTCCTCAACTACCCGTCACCCAACTCTCAATAATCAGCAGCCCTTGGCCTTTCTATCAATGGAGAATGAACATCTTAGGACCCTTTTCCCTAGTAGTAGGAAGAAATATATATATATATATATTGTTGTCATAGATTAGTTCACAAAATGGGTAAAAGCTAGAGCAACTAGATCAATATTAGCGGAACAGGCCAAGAGCTTCCTGATGTAAAGTATAATGTGCAGGTTTAGAGTTCTAGGAGTCCTCATCATGGATAGCGAAATGCAATTCGATAACAAACCATTTAAGAAATTTTGCACCTTATATGGGATCAGATAGAAGTTCTCCTCTGTGGCACATTCCTAGACAAATGGCCTGGTAGGAGCCACTAACAAAAATATTGTAACTGGCATACGAAAGAAGATAGAAGGCTTCGGGGACAGCTAATGTCAGGAGCTCCGAAAAGTGCCCTAAGCATTGAGGACAATCCCGAAGAGATCGATAGGCGAGGCACCATTTATACTGACTTATGGATCAGAGGTTGTGATCCTGATAGAATTGAGAATCCCCTATGCCCGAACCATCAATTTCAATGAGGAGATCAACATTGAAGCCTTGGAAACCAACTTGGATCTGCTGGAAGAAATGATAATCAACTCCCAATCTAGGATAGCCTGACAGCAAGCCCAAGTAAAGCAATACTATGATGGAAAGGTGAAAATAAATAGCTTCAAAGAAGGAGACTTGGTGCTAAGAAAGGCATCTGTCAGCAACCCTATCCACACCAAGGAAAAGGTCGCTCGATCCTGGGAAAGCACTTATAGGGTAGTCGAGGCCCTAGATAATGGCGCTTATTGACTACAAAGGCTAAACGGTAAGAGCATTTTGAGAACATGGAACACAGAGCATTTGAGGATATACTATCAGTAAATTTTTCTTCTGAATTTTACTTTCCATATACAATCAGTTCAGCAAACTAATAAAAATCTTTTATGATTCTTCTTTCACAACTGAGTTATTGGTCTCGCTCTAGCCTGACTGAGAAAAGTTCCTGGTCTCACTATATTATGCCCGACTAGGAGGAGTTCCTGGTCCTACTTTAGCCAGATTGGGAGGAGTTCCTGGTCCTACTTTAGCCAGATTGGGAGGAGTTCTAGGTCCACTCTGGCATGACCGGAACACATACTTGACCCAAGGTAGAGGCCAATAACAACTCTACTTTATAAATAAAAAATCAACCTTCCGGTCGAGCAAGCGCCCCCAACCCCCCTTCTGCGAACAAAAATCAGAAGACATAAGTAAGAAATGTCTTTGGGATTATATTCACAAGTAATCCATAGTCTAAATACACAAAGATAGAGAAAATATCTTTTTCTTTATAAATATGTAGTTTTACAAATCATCCTCGTTTAGTTGTACATCATCAAAGTTAACATTGGAGAATTTCCTAATTATCTTTCTTTTACAGGAGTCAAAAGCCCAACTAAAACAACCTTATATCTACTCCTCCAGCACCGCCTAGCACTTTGGCTCCCTAACGAGCTACTCCAGGTACATTTGGCAGACTTGAGAAATCTCCACGACATGCCGCTTCCTCAAAATTCTGCCCTCCTCCTGCAAAGACTCTTCCTACTTAGCAGCTTCTACCTTCACCTTTGCCAGCTGCTCTATCTTAGCAGCGACGACCATGACAACAGTATCCCTCTCAGCCTTGGCTTTCAAGAGAGAACGCTCGGCTTCCTCCTGAGCAAGCACGACAGTATTTGACTTGGCCTTTGCCTTCATAATGAACACCTTAGCCTCTCGTTGCGCTGCTACCTCAACTGCCTCCACCCTTAGGAGAGAGCACTCGGCCTCTTTCAGCACATGGACAGTAGTGTCACGCTCTGCCTCCACCATTTTAAAGGTGCCCTCAGCTTCCTTCCGTGCATGGACAGCAACGTCGTGGTCGACTAGCACCTCATGCTCTCTCGCCTTCAGCTTTGAGGCGGTCCCCTCCAGCTGATTGAAATGCCCCTGCTCCTCCTCCAACTTTACCGATGCGATAGCAAAATGGGCGATAACAGTGTCCCATTGCTCTTGAGCAGCCCCAAGCTGGCGTATTATTCCCTCCACCAAATTGATGAACCCTTGCATTCTAATCAAACGATGTATGATGTCAAGGACAGAATCGATCTTCACGCTGTCCCAGATGCACTCATTCACCAGTGCATGATTCCTAAGGCACGCTAGCTTGGTAACGAAGGTGTGTGTTACCGCTGAATTCTCCAGTAAGGATGATATCGGCGTCCTCCGGGTGGGTGTAGCACTAGCCAAAGTGGAGGGTTGAGATGAGCTCTGGTTGGCTAAGGTAATAATACCACTGCTAGATCCGAATTCGGGTGCTAGAGTGGCCCGCTCGAGCTTGAGGCTTAGCCTTGGAAGCACTGAGTAGGAGGATTCGAACTAGGATCTGCAAAAGGAGGTTTGAGCACACAAGCCAACCGGCCAGTAGAGAACAAACCTATAAAAAAATAAAAAAGAAAAAATAAAATAAAGAGAAAAGAATGAGAGTAAGTCACTTAGCAAAAAAAAAGAAAGAAAAAACATTTAGGCCATAAAAGGAACTTATGGGCAAGGTTTGAGGTAGAAGGAGAAACCATGGCTGTGTTAGGCCGAGGCGTCGGTACATCCTCTTCCTGACAAGGCTCTGCCAAGGTCGGTTCCTCCCAGACCTCTGGTACTCCCTGAACCTCTGACTCTCCTCCTGCAGCCTCTTTCGAAGAGATGCCCTCGATCGGAGTTGGCTCTAAGGGACGGGAGGGTGCAGGGGGGAGAGGGGGTGGACGTCGAAGGAACGGCAGCATCCGAGGAGCGGAGCGGGGATACTGCTTATGCAGGTGAGACAGGATGCACATCCGCCCTAGCAAAACCAGCAGGCGGGGAAACCATCGCTGCAACAGAGAGAGCAAAGATAGGAATGACAGAAGGGGGGTGATGGGCTATACCACCCAGGAGCTCATCTAAGTCCCCCCCAGAGGCAAGAGCCTCCTCATAGGTCAACCTAAGGTAAGGGAAAGAGAGTTAATCGGCTCCCCAAGAACAATCAGAACCCCCGAATGAAGGCAAAGAGGGAGACAAGTACTCAGGAGAGGAAGAAGAAGAAACCCTAAACGGACCCCTGCTAGGAAAACCCATTACATTTAACGACACCAAATCCAGTGACCCCTCCTCAAGGGATCCAGAAGAAGAGGGAGCAGCAAGATGAGGCTACCTCCTTACGACGGCCTTAACTCTCTGTTGCTTTGATAGACCCACCCCTTCAATCAAAGGGACTGACTCGCCAGAAGGATCAAGAGCAGTAGGATGAGCCGAGGAATGTACCACAGGAGTTGGGATAGGCGCAATGGCAGGAGTTGGCATAGCAGAAGATGCCAACTCCTGAGGGCCAAGGAAAACAATGATAGGTAGGAACTCATACTCATTGTGAATGATGAACCCACTTTAGGAGAAAAGGGAAGGAAGATCAAACCAGAGATGGATAGGGTTAGGAACAATGACTTCCTGACCCAAGAAGCCACATGGGAAGTCCGCCTGGCTATACTGCTCGGTGATGGTGACCACATCCACCACCAGAGCACCTAAGGACGTCAATCTCTACCTGATAAGGTACAGGCTATACAGCTCTAGCTGGCTAAGAGAGACAGTCCCACACTTGGGGGAGGTCTATCAGATGGCGGGAAAGGGGAAGCCCCTAAGAGACTTCAACCAGGCTAATAACTTTTCCAGTCATCGTTCGAGTTTGAAACCCGTTGAAACAACTTTCGCCATGAAGGCCGGGGAATGAGGTAGAAGTAATGGGAATAATTTGGATATTTGCTAAGAGTGAATATTAATGCAAACATAGCAAAGGAAAAGACAAATCTCCCTTAGGCTGTAAACCAAGCGGAGAGAGAGACAATGTAATGCCAAGAATTCAGGACTAGCTGTTTTGGGGAGATGTTGTAATTCCTAAGAAAATTGGGGATGAAGTTTGCTTGACTTGGGCGAAACCCAGCCTTGATCAACCCCAAAGACATGGAAACAAAACCTTTTTGGCGGTCCCAAGGAAGGTCTGTTGGTTCGGAAAAAACCTAGCTCATGCTCGCAGGCAGCGAGATGAGCTGGAAGGACTCGATGGCATTGGTGAACAGGCGAGGATAGGACTTCTCTAGGGCCATTGATACAGAGACAAGGAAATCAACTGAAAACAAAAATGGGTTCCTGAGAAAAGACAATACCGGTCAAGACAACGAAGAGCAGAGCTTGGGAAGACGATGAGAAGAGCGGAAGAGTGGGAAATGATTTCCCGTTGTTGCGGCGACTGTTTATAGACACTCAGCAAAATTGCTTAGGGTCCAGTGTAGACAGTACTACTAGCTTGGGACTTCGTGAAAACCAAAAATTGGTACCGCATTCTCGTCCCCTGCATTTAAAGACTTATACACGTGGATGACGGTAGGAGAGAAGGGTCGCATCCATACTATGGGCAATTGGACATGAAGCGATCGTTGACAGATTTTAAAAATACTAAAAGGCACAAAAAACACCACTTCTGGATCCACTGCGATATTCCCATATGTGGAGCCAGTCCTAATGTTCACAGAGCCCTTCAGAGCCAAGCTGAGTTGAATCCTTTCAAATCCGTTGTTGCCTTTCCATTCACAGAGCCGGTTATAATGTTCACAATGCCCCTTAGAGTCGAGCCGAGTTGAATCCTTCCAGATCCGCTGCTGCCTTACCATCTATGAAATTGGGCCAAAATCATATGACCTCTCAAGAGCGCTCTTATTCGACGAAACCGGTCTTCAGAAGTATGGACCCATTAAAGTGTCATTAGCCGCCTGGCTTTCGAATCTACCTTACAAATCAGATTCGCATAAAGTCAAACACATTCTACAAGAAAGGTACGCGAACACCGAAGAACAAAGCCGCATCGAGGACATGCTTTTAGTATTAAGCGACTAAGAGGACCAACTTCTCCTATGTCCTCCCAAGGTGCGTGTGGGGGGGGGGGGTTGAGGGAATCCTAATACAAATATTCGAATATCTAGCTGGCACTGTGCCACATTAGATCTCAGTTCTAATAGAACATATCTTCCAGCTAGTACATAGTCCTACAAGACCATGACTCAGATGAGTATCCTCCTACGAATTCTTCTCTAATGGAGGATTTTCATCTTACTCATGTACAGGCTACGTATGCGTTCCGACTATACACTCATGCCCAACTATAAATACACCCAGGTATGTGCCGGAAACACCCTTAGCGTCCTCTAACCTTCTTGTTCTAGCTTTGCAGGATTTGAAGTGAGATCTTCTCGAGAGTCACATCCGTATTCCATTTGGTAAGGACCCAAACAAAAGGCTAATTACGCGACTCACACCACATAGATGACAACTTATATTAAAGCATCCCAAAAGCTAGCACGACCAAAATGCATATTATTGTAGATAATGTTAATTTTTTTAAAGAAACATTACTAGATAATAACTTACAAACAAACTAAATAAACGAAACAATATGGTGAGGAATCTAAAGACTTCATCTTTGGACGCTTATTATAAAGGTGCGCATGCTACTGGTTCCAAATTTAATTTGATATTTCAATGGTAATAAAAGATACAAAATATCAAAAAGTTATAAAAAGAATGCAAGCGATGATGTTAGAAAAATAATGCAAGACTTAAGTGGTTGAACAAACCAAAACAAAATTAGTAAGTCTTCTTATAAAATAAACAAAGATAAAATAAATAATTTTGTTAACAAAAAGAAAGAAATTATGATTAAAATACAAGTAATAATAAATAATTAAAATATTTAAAAGTAAATTAAGGTTGCATGGGAGCAAGGACCGCCGTTGAGCGTCCAAAAAACGATTAGAATTCCTCAACAAATCAGATCCTTCATTGGTGGCGCACGACTTCATTTGTATGGCGGGCCATAGTGGGCATTGGCCCACTGCAGAGACCCACTATAGGACGGAGGCGTGAGGTGTTTTTGGGCGGGAGAGCCGTGGAAGCTCCAAACCCAAACGGGACAAGAAACGCAATTAAAATATAAAGCGCGCGCCAAAAATCCCTTTCCACCTTGCTAATTCCTCGTCTTCCCTCCAGCCTACAGAGACTTTTATTCATATCCTGACTTCTCGGCCCTGGAATTTTCCCAAAACCGTCAAAAGGCGAGCCTTCCCTCTCACATCCAAGCCTTTCCAGTCCAGATTTTTTTCTGTCAGGTTGGTTTTCAGTCGGATCTTTTTCTATCAAAACAAACAACGCTGCATTTTTCTGCTGCCTGGTTAATGACATTCATCTAGAAACTAGAAAAAAGAAGGATCAGCTGCGACAGCCCGCTTTTCCTACACCCCAAACCTTCCATCCCCTCGATCGCCTCCCAAAGCACGGGTGCGCATCGTATGGTGGATGAATTGGATTTCATACCTGCGCCGCGAGGCGTTTATCCGTCTGATTGCTGCGGCGGGTTCCTGCCCGTCCGTGTTGCCTGATAGCCATCATTATAAATTCGAGTGCAGCTGCGTTGTGGGTTTTATCTTGCAGCAGCATCGCCATCTGTTTGATGAAATCCCTTGAGTGGAATCTCCGACTTTCATTTTTTGTCTTTTTTTTTTTTTGTTCTTCTCACATGTCTGCACCTGTAGTGTAGGAATATTTCTGCGGGAAACGGTGAAGATGTATGTTGTGAAGAGAGATGGTCGGCCGGAATCGGTGCACTTTGATAAGATCACTGCTCGCCTGAAGAAGCTCAGCTATGGGCTCAGCACTGAGCACTGCGATCCTGTGCTTGTGGCCCAGAAAGTGTGTGCAGGAGTCTACAAGGGTGTCACCACCAGCCAGCTTGATGAGCTTGCTGCTGAGACCGCTGCCGCCATGACCGCCAACCACCCTGACTATGCATCTGTAATTGCTGTATTTGTGATTTTTAACTTTTTTTTTTTTCATTATTTCATCGTATGATTTGTTTATTTGGTTTTATTCCTTGATTCATATAGCTTGCTGCAAGGATTGTTGTTTCAAATTTACACAAGAACACAAAGAAGTCTTTTTCAGAGACGTGAGTCCCTGTTCAACTCCGCTTCTGCTGCAGCTGTTTCCATCTTCTTTTCTTGAAAACTATTGACATCCGTCCCGGGATTGGTTATGCAGGATTAGGGAGATGTATAACCATTTTGATGAAAGATCGGGGCTGGCAGCTCCTTTGATTGCTGATGATGTCTACCAAATAATCATGGAGGTAGTAGAATCTTGATTGTTTCAGTGGATGGGCTCCTTTTGCTTTTATTTCGACCTGCGTTTGGTTGGCTGGTAGTGATTTTTGTGTCGATTGGACAAAGGAGACTCTCTCCCTCAAAACAGCCCCTGAGTTTCTGTTGTCCCCATGTTGGTTTCGAACTGCGAGAAAGAATTTGTTTGTAGGGGCAGGAGTGCTGTACACGAGATAAAGTCAGCTATTAATAGAAAACTTGTTGGATGAACTGTAAGTGTCTGGTTGAAGCTTCTAATCTGGAATGCTGTTCCAAGTAAAATAAAACAGGAAAGATTTCGTTAGATATGGATCTGATGTAGTGCATGGCTCCACCAGTGATTATCTAGTAGAATCCTTTGTTTGTTTATTGGACACGACCATTTGGGCTAAGAATTATTAGATGCATTACTTAGATCTCATGAATTTGGGCCAAGTTCACTGAGAAATTTATTAGACATTTTTGAAAGACTAAGGTTAGCACAGAAAGTCAACTGTGCAGGATAAGTGCCAATAGTGTTTGACATCCTTACCCTTCTATTGTACTAATCAGGAGATTATCAATAATTGCATCAGCTGGAGTCCTGAGACTTTTCCTTGATTTCATTTCATTCAGAATGCTTCCCGTCTGGACAGTGAGATAATATATGACAGAGACTTTGATTATGATTACTTTGGCTTCAAAACTCTAGAGAGGTCGTACCTGCTCAAGGTCTCAGGAAAGGTTGTTGAGAGGCCACAGCATATGTTGATGAGGGTTGCTGTTGGAATTCATAAAGATGACATCAACTCTGTAATCAAGACGTACCATTTGATGTCACAACGCCTTTTCACCCATGCTTCCCCCACTCTTTTCAATGCAGGAACACCAAGACCACAGGTACATGCCACTAAATTTGTCTGAATTTTGATTTTTTATTGATGTTCCTTTGGTCATATCTTCATTTCGTTTCACATGGTCGCCAGTTGAGTAGCTGCTTCCTAATTTGCATGAAAGATGATAGCATTGAAGGGATATATGATACCCTGAAGGAGTGTGCTGTGATTAGCAAATCAGCAGGAGGAATTGGTGTGTCAGTTCATAATATCCGTGCTACAGGTAGTTATATCCGTGGGACAAATGGCACTTCTAATGGCATCATTCCAATGTTACGTGTATTCAATGACACTGCTCGCTATGTTGATCAAGGAGGAGGCAAAAGAAAGGGTACTTCTGTTCTTCCAATATTATTCTGTTTCTATGGTATTTTTTCTTAATGATGTTGTCTTGTTTTTCTATTGCATCCAATGCATTTTCCTTTTAAAGTTCTCTTTCTTATGTTTCTTATAGGAGCATTTGCTGTGTATCTGGAGCCATGGCATGCTGATATCTTTGAGTTTCTAGATCTCAGAAAAAATCATGGAAAGGTGTGGTTAATGTCATCAAAATGATCAAATTTTTCTAGACATTTCTTGCATAAATTGATGAAGTTTTTATAGGATGGCTATATAAACACTTTATCACTGCTTAGTTTTGGTAATCTTACAGGAAGAACACAGAGCAAGAGATCTATTCTATGCCCTTTGGGTCCCTGATCTCTTTATGAAAAGGGTCCAAGGTTATGAGAAATGGTCCTTGTTCTGCCCTAATGAAGCACCAGGTTTGGCTAACTGTTGGGGCGAGGAATTTGAAAAACTGTACACCCAATATGAAAGAGAGGTAAATTTGTTGAGAAATTAAAATCTGATGTGCCTTTTACTGCAAAATTGGAATCTTACTGTTGATTACTATCTTTGTGGAATTAGGGCAAGGCTAAGAAGGAAGTTCTAGCCCAGGATCTCTGGTTTGAAATTCTAAAATCCCAGATAGAAACTGGAACTCCTTATATGCTTTTCAAGGTATTTACTTGGGGAGGTCATGAATCTAAATGAACAAATTTAGATTGGGATTCCACTTCTAAACTTAATTTGTTTTTTCAGGATACATGCAATAGTAAAAGCAATCAACAGAATCTGGGGACAATCAAGTCTTCAAATTTGTGTACTGAAGTCATTGAGTTTACAAGTCCTACAGAAACTGCAGTTTGCAATTTGGCTTCAATTGCATTACCAAGATATGTTAGGGAGAAGGTAATTTCACTATTTCTTGTGTTTGTCATGTTGGAGCATTCTGCTTCTGTTTTTATCTATCTTGTTGTGCACTTTTGACCTTATGCTAGTGTCTTTCAGGGTGCTCCTGTAGAGTCACATCCCTCAAAGCTGGTTGGGAGCGGTGGGCATCAGAACAGATATTTTGATTTTGACAAGCTGGCAGAGGTTATTCAGCATCTTATATATATATATATATATATATATATATATATATTTGAGGACAGTTTTTCTATTCATTTTTTTGCCATTGAGTTTTATATATATTATAGTTTTTGTGATCTGTGATCTTGGGGCAGATTACTGGAATAGTCACTGCAAATCTCAACAAGATAATTGATGTTAACTACTACCCTGTTGAAACTGCAAAAACATCCAACATGCGTCATAGGCCAATAGGCATTGGAGTGCAGGGTCTTGCAGATACTTTCATATTACTTGGCATGCCATTTGATTCACCTGAGGTGGGTGACTGCTGGTTTCTTAGAGGTCTCTTATTGATGGAACTAATCGGTGGTGCTGAACAGTTCTTGGTTGATTCAGGCTCAGCAGCTTAACAGAGACATCTTTGAGACTATTTACTACCATGCTCTGAAAGCTTCTGCTGAACTTGCTGCAAAAGAAGGCCCGTATGAGACGTATTATGGGAGTCCTGTGAGCAAGGTTTGTGCTGAAATTGTTAATCATCAAAATTTCAGCTTGCTTGATAGTCTACCGACAAATTTACCACAGCACATTTAATGGCTGATGACCATGTGATCAATAAGCTTGCTCTGGATGATCATGAAAGTGAGCAATTTTATGATACTCATACAATATGCAGGGAATTCTCCAACCTGATATGTGGGCTGTGACTCCATCTGAACGCTGGGACTGGGATGCCTTGAGAGACATGATTGTGAACAATGGAGTCAGGAACTCTCTTCTTGTAGCTCCCATGCCCACTGCTTCAACCAGTCAGATCCTGGGTAACAATGAATGCTTCGAGCCATATACCTCAAATATATACAGCAGGAGAGTGCTAAGGTTTGCCTCATTCCAGTTGATAATTTCACATTCCTTTACAATGAGCATTCATCTACCGTTGGGTTTCTTATGTTTTCTATTTTGGCAGTGGTGAGTTTGTTGTTGTAAATAAACACCTTCTCCATGACTTGACTGAGATGGGTATTTGGTCTGCTGCACTGAAGAACAAAATAATCCATGATGATGGGTCTGTTCTGAGGATTCCAGAAATTCCAGATAACCTGAAAGCAATATACAAGTAATGCAATATGATTTCTTTCTCTTTTTATTTATTTCCTACACTTTTCTTTTCTTTCTTTTTATAACAAGGAATCAATACCATCAGGACTGTGTGGGAGATAAAGCAAAGGACACTGGTTGACATGGCAGTTGACCGTGGTTGTTATATAGATCAGAGCCAGAGTCTAAATATCCATATGAACCAGCCTGATTTTGGGAAACTTACGTCATTGCACTTCTATGCTTGGTCCAAGGTAAAAATAGAAAAGACCTTGCAGTTTATATTTGATGCTTGTTGGTGTTTTGGAGATTCTGTGGTATTTCTACTGCAAACTAACAAGCTGGACATAATTCTTTATGATACTTTCCTTAAGGGGCTGAAAACTGGGATGTATTATCTGCGTACGAGGGCTGCAGCAGATGCAATAAAGTTCACCGTGGATACCTCTGCTCTTAAGGTACAGAACTGACCATTTTGCTTTACTTTTGTTGTTTTCTATTTATTGCTGAACTACAGTTGGTAAGAGCATCTACAGCTAGACAAGTTTGCCATTTTGCAGCTGTGCGAAATAAACCTGCATCAAGTAGGCTTTTGTTATGCTTGCCACAATGTCACAATTGATTTGTGTAGTAGGGCCTGAAACACATTTCACCATTGGGGCCAGATTTGTGTCATTCTTGGAAAATGGGAACTCAGATCGGGCTCCTTGCTGTTGTTTCTATGTTTATAATTCTGATGTCATGAATCTTGTGGAAATTATGCAGGAAAGTACTAGGGCAATGGATGATGATCTTGAAACCAAAAAGGCCCAGGTTGTTTGCTCCTTGGAAAATCGAGAAGAATGCATGGCTTGTGGAAGCTAGATCTTCTTGTGAAAGATCTTATGAACTATGCATCTAGCTTCCAGTTTTGGCACTTTTGGTCCCTGAAATATGAAGGTCATGCTGCCTATTTTACACTGTAAATCAATCTAATTGTGTATTAGAATGAATCATGCTTATATATGCCTCTTTCAGAATATCTTTGGTCCTATTGCCATGTTGGTTTTTCATGCCTGCTATTGAGTCCGACTTTATACAAGCATAGATTCCAAATAAAATAAAATAAAAAAGGAAAGGAAAAAAAAGGACACCATCTAAGTTCCCTCCATTGGGTTGCACGTACCTTGATTTGTATTATGTTTATGTTAATTAAAGTTCATTTTAGTTTTCCTGCTATTTTCCTGTTGCTTTAAAATGCCAGGCATCTTTTTGGCACTTCAAAACTATGTTGCATATATAAGTCACAAATCATCCATTGACAATGCAATTAACGAGGTGATGAAATGCCTCACATGGCATTGGCTGCTGGTGAAAAGGTTGTGCTGTTCATGGCAGTCTTAAAAAGATAATTGGAGCTTTCAAAATATTGTTGATCAACAGTTTCTTGGGTTAGAATTTCAAGAGCAGCTTGTCTAATTGTCATGGATTATAAGATGTGAAAAGTATATTTTGGAAAATCAAGACAACTCTCCATCGTTTACTGTTGCGTAATCTCAAATGGGTTGCTCCTAAAGTTTCATTTTTTGGTGCATTTTCGGGCACAACTTTTTATTAAAAGCACAAGTGAGTTCCTGTTGCATTGTCCAAAGTTTGGATATTTCTTGGTAGTTTTCAGTAAGCATGTATTGCATGAATTGAGGTGAATTTACCACAAGGAATGGGGACACAATTGTTTGGCCGCAGTCTCTCCATTTTTCTACATAGGCGTGAATTTACCCACAACTATGAGTACGTGGTGGTCAATAAGATGCGAAATACTTGGGTTCGATTTCTGCAAAAGGGGAACAGAGCAATTAAAAAACTGATGCCAAATGCATTTATCCTCCAAGCACCAAACAAACAAACGACAGTGGGAGTTTCTAGTCTATTAGTTGGTTGAAACGTACAGCTCATAATAACGATATTGTGGAATGGATTTGAATCTGAGCCCCTGACCGTGATCTCCTAAAGAGTCAATTCGGTATGCGGATGGGCAAGAAAAAGCTTTACAAGTACCGCTCTGACCAGTACTTTTTTAGCTAGATATTCGTGACTTTTAGTGTCACCACAACAGTCTTTGTTAATGAAAAAGCACAGATGATACTGCATATGCATCCCATATTCTATGCATTTCGCGGATTTCAGCACCCCAGAAACCCATATTCTATGCAATAGGCAAGTTATATCTTCCCACCAAGTCCCCCAAGCAACGTTGCAAATACGGTAATCTTTCCTTCCTGCATTTCTGTGGAAAAAAAGACGCTTCTTTTCCTACTACAAGATCAACAAGGAATAATTTTTTTTTTTTTTTTGAAATACATGGCTAAATCATTCAACATGGTGGGGTTTTAGCAACCATTAACGAACATACATTCCAAGATGATCTGTGATTCCTACGATCCACTCAACTGATCATAATATCACAATCAATGAATGCTCCCCTATCAGAAATGCCGTATAAATGGAAGTGGGCCTAAATGGAGAGATTTGTGTCAAACTCTTCTCAGGAGCTGCTGCACAGATTAGCACTCGCCAATTACTTGCAAATCTGCCCAAGGAAGCTCATCATCCTCCCACAAAGAATACAGATTTTCACTTAATTGAAACTTGGAGCTTGATGTGTTTGATTCCAACCAGCTAACGTGTAATTCCAAATGCGACAGTGTACCTGCAACATTCAATCCAGGAACAGCTGTCTGAATGGATCCGAATGCTCACACCAGTCATGGGTGAATGTCTGAAAGAATTAGCGTTACGCTCGGAACTTATCGTAGGATTAGCTCTGAGACCACAGTTAGCAACGGTATATATGCACAATCCCAATGTGGTTGATGAGTTGAATTGTTTAGTCACTTCCATTACCATGCTTAGAAGCCGCATCTGAATGGCAAATAGAAGGGGAAAGAACTATGGTTATTGAAAATGTTTGTCCAGAAGAATCAGTAAAATGGATCTGGTTGTGACACATATCAACACTGCAGAAACCACAGATGATCTCACCTCCTAGTGGCCTTTTTCCTTCCATGGCTTCTTTCTTTGCTTGGCAGCTTGTACAAAGGAAAGGGCCATCCCAAGGACGCGATCTTCCAGGAAGTGATGAATCAGCATGAATTGAAATACCTTCTCCAGGTTTAATCTCTACTTGACAAACTGCACACATGAACAATTTGAACAGGTTGCATATGGGATATTCTGTATCTAACCTGCACGACAGAAAAGACTACCATTAGTTTCTGGTTCAGAACTGAGGAAGTCAACATGTAAGTTGAACTGCCAAATCAAATAAATCAGTTCCATCTATCACTAATACCTCGATGTCCACTTGGCAACATTCAAGTGAGTAATTCAATCAATCTGTACTTGTTATTAATACTTTTAACTAGCAATGCCTGAAATGATCCAACATACAAGTTGACACCCCTTTCTAAATCAAACAGATCCTTGTCAATGTTAAGCAAATGCCAAGTAATGGCCAAAAATGAAGTGACCAACAGTCAAGCCCATCCCGCTTTCTTTTAAGTGTTACCAATAAATCAATCAAAATGGTGCAATACTAAAAAGACCTCCCAAAGAGAATCTCTTGTAAAAATAATAAAGCAAAATAAAACGTCCAAAAAACAAAAAACCTCCAAATCATAAGGAAATCCATTGTTTACAACCGAATTCTTCTGCATGTAATTTTTTCATATACAAACCTTTCTGCAAGTACAGCAGATCCTCCCTCAAATATTTCCTCCACCAAATCTGGAGGTTCAGGAAAATCCTCATATTGAGAGGAAGACTCAGAAGATTTTCTGCGGAACATGGACTTGAAGACACCTTTTCCTTGCTTCTTTGGAGGTGGTGGAAGAGGTTGCTTTTCAGAAGGTAGTATATCAACAACAATGCATGTGGTATCATCTCTAATTCCCTTTACTCCTACAGCTTCCTGCAAATGGAGACTTTTGGAATGAACTTGATAGAAAATGATAATGGCAATATGATCAATATTAAGTTTGACAGGATTACCTTAACAATTTGAGCAGCTGCAGGCTCTGGGGGCATCCCACGGCAGCAGTTTAAAGCTGCTTCGGAACTCAAAGCATCCCAAACACCATCACTTGAGATGATCAATCGGCCTCCAGCAGTAGACAGCTGTAATAATAACATGCAAGCACAGAGGAGTTAGAAGAAAATAAGTTCAAAAGATCTGTGCTAATCAACTTCACATTCAGGAATAAGCCACCATCATATTGTAGGTTAGAGAAATACAGCCAATTCAAAGCCCACCCCCTCAAACTTGTTTGAACGATAAAAAATAATGCCATATTAAAATACCTCCACACTAAACATGTCAACTTGGCTTTTAAGCAAATTCCAGTTATTTTGAAGATAAAGAGTTAGCAAATAAAAAGCATTAAAAAGTGCATATAGTTGCAGGGTATTGTTAGCAAACATCCAATTAGGATATCATGCCTTTATACCATAAAGTCGATGATCAAGATGAAAGGTATAATGAAATAATTGAACAAAAAGAAGTCAAATTTTCCATAATATAATATGGGGAAGAAATTGCCACCTCAGGCAGGGAAATTTTTGACATTCTGCTCCAAGATGTGCCCAAATGGGGCTGAAGCTTTCACATCAAATGTCTTTTGACAAGCATCTGCTAAAGCATATCTTCATGTGATTTAGATGATGCTTCATATATCTTTCTATAATCTTCTTTTTGAAGTAGTTTTTTCCCATTCAAATAATTGCCAAAACTTATGTGCCAGACAGTTATCCCTGATGCTCAGGTGAACTGCACTAAATTCCAGGAATATTTAAATCCCCAATTATCGAAAATGTTTTCAGTATACATCTGAAACAAGGTTGGATTGCTTTATTTTCATTCAAAGAGGCATAAAAAGGCCAATGGTGCCCATATGATTTATCCACAAACTTCTCCTTCTGGGAAGTGATCAAGCCAACAACATAAGCTCTAAGTAAAAAAAGTGTGCTAGATGATATATTGGATACTTCAAGTTCTACGTATTTTTGGTGTTGAGGCGGGTGCACTCCAAATAGGTGAGATGCAGATGCAAATGTGATGGCACAGCTTCAAGTTGGTGGGTCTGTTGGATGGCCAAGGAGGACAACAAACCGATCTTAAAAGAAAACAAACTACAAAGAAGTCTACGACAAACAACATGTGAATGAAAAAATTAACGACATGCAAAACGAAAGATTAAAAGAGAACTGTAAAGACCATTTAGTTAAGCATCTAAAGATGATTTGCAAACCTTCACTTGCTTTACATAAGGGATTGGAACAATGAACTCGCCGACATCCATATCTCCAATGGATCTAGAAAGACATAACCCACCTGGCCAACATCTTAGGGGACCAATCTGAAAAAAAGAAGTCCATGATAAATTCTGCTGGTGATCCTTTTCTACAATAGCACCATATTAAACAAATTATATCTATAATAAAGATGATCAATGCAGATCTACCAACTACAGAGGATTTTAGAGACAATAGATATCATAAAGTTCATATGAAAAATATTAACTAGCCTCAGTAAGTACCAAAACAGCACACATCTCTACAAAATTAATTAAAGGAAACATTTTTAGTTTCATGGTAATTCATTACATGTGACAAATGGAATGTTTATATGAAAAATTTTTGACATTAGATTTAAAACTGACTGCACTATCACGCACTTCTTGAAACGTTCAGCTTAACAATGCCTTTTGGCTAAAAAAGTTGAAACAGAACATTTTTCAGATTCACTCACAAAAGAAAACCATTTGAATTTGCAACTTTTTAATACAATTAACACCTTAGAAACCAGTACCCCTACAGGCCCTCTAGCTCCTTCACAGTCTCGCTTAGGCATTGCTGTACAGAGGTTCCAAACATAAGTATAATATCATTTCTCCTTAGCGACCATACTTACAAGATAATCAACAAAGCATATGGTGTCTTTGGTTTGGGTTTGCCTTAAACATGTAGTGCTTCTTAGGCAAAGTGCAGATCATGTTTGCTACCACCCAGGCCTCAGGTGCATTGATTTGTCAAGTATTCAAGACCTAAGCCTCTCAATGACACATTGGCCAGGAGAAAATCTACCCACCAAGTCATACAGCTTTCTACTGTCTGCTATTACAGCTAGGTAATGTAATAACTTTTACTCAAAAATTACATTCTCAGACACCTTGAACATAGGACCTACCCTTTTGGACTTGTAAACCCTTGCACTTCTACTGTTTGAACGCAATTCCACAAGCCAAATATGGATGTTGTGTTATCCTTGGAACTTCATTTGATTTTATTGTTTGACTGGGTAACAGTAGAAAATATAAGCTGCAGCCACTTGCAAGTACATGTGGAATTACCTACCTGTGGAGCTGTAAGCTAATTTAATCACCCATCCATTCCTTCCCAACCAACCATGATCAGTGAAATTAGAAGTCTCAAATGAGTTGGGTAATAACAGCTTTGCCTTCTTTTGGATACACTGGTGTTAGGAACACCATTAGAGTGGCTATGTGCACTTTGCATCATTTAGTGGTATTCTTTAGAAGCTTCCCAATGCCTCTATTTTGTGGACATTACCCTTTAATTGCAATTCAATGTTCAACCATGCTTGGAGGAGAAGCTCCATATGTTCCATTTTAATATGAATTCATTCAATGAATCCATTCCAGTGTACTAAACCTTTCTTTGAACCATGTAGGGAGTGGGGTTGCTGACTTTGCAATGTCTGCCTGCATTCTCGAAGGCTTCTCTATGCCTTTACTAGCAAAAGGAGACTTGGAAAATGCCATCTGAAAGTGACCGTATTTAATAAGGAACCTCTGAAAACCCTTGGTTACTCCAGTACCTTTTCTCCAGGTAAAATTTCATTTAATCATTTAGAGAACGACAGAAATGAAGAGGCAATCTTTTCAGCTAAAACTGGTCTTTCTAAACCTTCTTTGTATTGTGGAACTTCTTTGATGAGTTATTTGTTTTGTTCTCAATGTAGTTCTTTTTCTCTCTTAAAGCAAATCTTACTGAGATGCACCAGAACAATTCATTGCAGAACTGATCCATAGCCTTC
>JAYJMB010000008.1:587629-598764 GCA_036873735.1 Pouteria campechiana
AGAATTGCAAAAGTAAGATATAAAATACTAGAGCTTACAGAGGTCACAGCTCAAGATCAATGAAAATAGTATAATAGAATTCATGTAGCTGACCTTACCTAAACAGGTAATAGTTTATGATGATCATTATGGTAAATTAGATGCCATCTGAACAACTTTCTGAAAAATGCCAACATATAACTTCTATAAGCTAAGAATCACAGCAATAACTAAATATCAGTTGTTAAAGAACCAAAGCCAGTCCACACTAGCAACACTCCACTCTCAAAACTTGACACTTGTGGCACCAACAATGGACCTTTAGCATGGAATTGAAATGAATACTAAAGTCAATATGATATGCATGCAAGTTAAAATGCATTCAATGCTCTGTTCTTACCTCTATCTTTTAGCTCCTTATCAGTTTTGACAAATCCTGCAACCAAAGCCCTTGGCAATGCACTTAGCCACTCATCCCTGCTAAGATCTGAAGGAATGGCACCCAAGATATTGTTTAAGAGATTCTCCTTAGAATATATAGCAGCAGCAGATCCGTTATGTCCATCAAATAGCTGCAGAAAGTAAGGAATGGTGTTTCAAGCAATCTGAATTAAATTGAGAAAATAACACGAACAGTGGCTGTAGTAATGGTGTGAAAAGTTGGAGCATGCCTTGCCACCCACTGTTCATAAGATTTATCGGGTGGTTGGCATCTGCTGCATAATTTATGAAATGTATGACCTGGGAGACAATCTATATGACATTTAAAAGCAACTGATTATTTGAGTTTGGATGCATTAAAGCTACATAGATAAATCCAGATATCATCCAATGAAGAACAATATGCAAGTGTTTGGGAAATATTCTACAATTAGAGACAAAAAAAATTTCATTTTAACAGAATGCAGATTCTTCTACTTGCATTAAAATTGCCACAAAGGTTAGAAATTCACTTGGCTCAGGTTGGGTCAGTCACTGGTCCAGCCTAACATGTTTATTAGCGCATATGACTTTTACTGAAGCAATAGTTACTGTTCTTCCTTTCTTCCTTATGGGATGAGAAATAATTAAAAAGTACAGCAATGACCAAAAACACAAACCATAAGAAAAAGAAAGGAAATAAAGAATGAAAGAAAGAAAGGAAAAGGAAGAATAATTATGAACAGAAACTTGGATCATCAACCAACAATGAACATGATCTAATACCAATCATTAGTCATTCAAATGAGTCCATACTTTATTTGATGGCAGATGATCTGTACATGCATTATGTCGATCCACGAGGTGCAAAAGCTTCTAGATTGGCATTTAGACCCACTAAATGCACTTCTGATTTTTATGAATGTAATAACTGGCCCAAATAGGATACTCAAGTTCCAAGGTAATCGATCCACTATCTCAAAAAGGTCTCATTTTGCTGTCTTGCTTGAACTTTCAATTGATGGACACTGTAACCAATTTGGATATGCTTTCAAGATCCTACACTTGATGTAGGTTCCTGTCTAGTCTCCCAATGACTTGACTGAGTTCTTGTCATTTGACAAAACAATTAAAAAAAGATGTCGGTCATTTTGTTCTTACATATGTATGGGCCCCAGCATGGCTGTTTTCACGATGCTAAGCAAACTCATAACTTTGTTAGGAAAAAAGGGCAAAGGGCAAAAGGCAAGATCATAAGAACTCAAAATCACCATCAACATCACCACGTGGTTGCATTCGGATGCACATTTGGGTCAACGAGAGGCAGAGAATGTAGTACTGGTTCTAGGGATGCGTTTGGTCTGGATAGATTAGCATTTTTCAAGTGCATCCAAGATTATCACATAACACAAATACCATCATGATCATGTGATTATATCCACGAGTCCATCTTCAAAAGCGCATGCATACTCCTGAAAGGAAAAAAACATCAAGAAAGAAAAAATGAAAGAGGTTGAAGATTCGGACCGCAAAAACTGAGAATGTTGTAGCGCCATCGCCGGGTACCCTCTGGCATTCAGTCTTCAACAACGTGAAATCCTCGCCTTTCTTACTTTGGCTAGCCTGGCCATGCGTGACGTCCGGATTCTCAATTTTCTCAAGCGTCGACTCTCGCTTCAGAAGCACTCCCAGAGGCAGCATACGCTCATTCTTTGTTGACATTGTTTTCCACTACTTCGACAAAATTCCTATTCACAAACGCATGTGCTTTAACCTTTCATGCTCACACCGATCGACAGCGACATAATATCCTAGATCAAACAATCAAATCAACGGATCCCTGCGGCACTTACAAGAAAAACAGCAAAAAACAAAATTCGTTAATATTCCCTGCCGATTCTTGCGGAAAAGCGGGATACAAATCAAAAAAATAAAAACAAAAGAAATGGACAAGATCTTCTTTTAAGGCCAGACTCATGAATCAAAGCGCACAAATTTTTCATTATAAAAGCGAAGAATATCATAATGAATATCAATCAAGCAGAGATCCAGATCAACTGATGGCTAAAAATGTAGATTCAGGCAACGAATTTCCTCTCAATTTGGTTCAATGCAGATTGAAAGCAAGGTCAGGGCGCCCTCAAAAGTCTAAAAAATGGAGAAGCGGAGAATGAAAAAAGCAAAATCAGACGAAATTGAGATAGCTTACAGAAGCCGGAGAAAAATCAGAGGCCTAATGGAGGAAGAGAGGAGGGAAGGAGGAGGAGAGTGGGTGACGTTTGAGAAGGGCGCGAATCCCGGCGCCTAGAAAATTCCATTTCTGAGAGAGAGAGAGAGAGAGAGAAGGGTCAGAGAAACGCGCGGAATAGAAGCTCGGCCCTTACCACCCGCTCTGCATTTCTTTTTTCTCCCTTCCCGTGTGCTGACATGTCATCAGCGCACCGTCCCGAATGGCCGGGTTTTAGGCCCCGCTCTTTCCCCGGACTGCCTCCTGCTAACGTGCGCCCTCGCTCATGGTCGGTGCCGTTTTCCTGATAGACCGCGACGGCATCTCACTCGTGCCACTCGGAGGTACGTGTCAAGCTCACAAGTTTTTTTCTTTCCATGTTCGAAATCTAAGCCACTGGTGGCTTTCCGTCCCGACCAACATCCGGCGGATCGAGTGCTAAGGCGGCCGAGCGAAGGGCGAGGGGTGCGATGGGATATCGACCGTAGGATATGAGCCTCCGTTCATCACGGCGCGTATCCTTGGCGTTGCCAGCTGGTGCATGTTTAAAATATATATAAAGGTGTGGGCTCCACGACCATTGATTGGTGCGTTATCGCACATCAAGACCGCGTCCCCGAGCCAGCTGTCGCTTGGGTGGGTCCCTGATACACTGATTGGCATGGTTTCCGCGACGCGTTATGGAGGTGGGCCCCACCTGACGAGTGCCACGTGTGCCAGGAATCACGATATTCTTTTCGATTCCGGGCGTTGCTTCTTGCCCACTTCTTTTTATTAAAAAAAAAAAAAATCTTTCAGAAAAATGACTCTGCAATCCACCGTCGATGCGATTGTTTCATGGGCCTTCGCCTCACGTTATGGTGGCTAAGGGCTTAGAAAAACCGACGTAATTCGACGACGTAACTGTCCGGTCGGTAACGTGGTAGTGTACGGTTAAAGAAAAGCAACTGCCGTTGTCTCACGGGATCAAGCGAATTATTGAATGCGACGTGGCCCGTCCAAACTCCGAACAGGAGAATTGACCAGAGAAGCATATCCATGTAAGCGGAAGTGACCGGTGTCGCACGACAAACTGGCTTGAAATGAACCCATCAGCTGGCAGGGGGAATACTTTCCTGGCAGCTGGAACCATCTAAAGCCCTCATCACCGCAACCATCAAGCCGCAGGGGCCAACGTGCTTTAAACTTACCCCCTGCAAATATTTCTTCCCATTGCAAAAATAGACATCCTCCTAGTTAAACACGGATGTGGCCTGTGGGATTTGCAATTACTCTATTGTTGCAAGAAAATTTGGTTCTCAAGAGATGATATGGATTTCTGTGAATATGATGCCTAAATATCCGAAGCAACAACAAGAATGTACAAAACCATGGCTTCTCTAAGTTCAACATGGATTTTGGTGAGGATCATTTTGATATGCCGAAGCCGAACAACAAAAAGATGGGCTGCTTCAGTAGCAAGTGATAACTGCCACAAAATGAGGACCTTTTAGATGATGCATTCTCAATCATTAGTTGCTTCCTTTCACCTGCAGAGAGAGTAGATACATTATATTATATTTATACCCACTGGTTTCTATACTCGATCGCTCGTTGACACAAATTGATGATATAAATTGATAATCATACATTCATTTCCTTCCACTGACTTGAGCAGTGTGACAATCAGAAATGGGAAGATGTGTATTGCCTATGAATATGCATGGGATAAAGGGCTCATCGTCATTTGTGCCATCTCCCATAACAAAAATTCACCATTTTGGATGTCCAATTGACAGAAAAAAGCAGCTCATAAATGTCTTGCTTTTCATAATCCCTTACATGGGTATGTCTCACACAGGGATGCAAAAAGCCAAAGTGGAATTGATTTGGAAGGAAAAAGTAAAGGATAAGCAATTTCAAGATCATTTGCAGTGTCTCATTCGGTTAAAAATCAACCAAAAAATGATGGTCAATTAACTGTGCGCATTTCTGGTATTTTTGGCTTCTATCTCCCATCAGATGCACCTGCCTAGTTATGTGGGATCTTAGAAATCAGCTGAATTAAATACTACAGTGGGCATAAAATATGAAATAATGTGACAGAATGCCTTGTTGATTTGCATTTGGCAAGCTAAGTAATTACACCTGACAAAAGAGGCTTGTGAACAATAAGGGCAAATACCTGCATTTGATTCTCTTGGTACCCACATCTAAGTTCTTAAGATCCATCTGCTTATCTGCACTTACCGACTTAAGATCTGTCTGCTCATCTGCATTTTCTGAACCACTTGCTCTTATTACGAAGACCTGGAGGAGATCAAGAACAAACACCGAGTAACAGTTAACAATAAACAATGGATTCACCTTGACAACGGCAATCATGACAGGTGCAACCTCAAAAGAAAATCTAGTGCAGACATAATAAGACTTGGTATTAATTCATGACAATATTGCGTTTGCAGCACAAAACATCAGCATTAAACTAAGAATTATTGCTAACAGAACTTGTGTGGCTTACACAGCAATGCACTGATAAATCATGCCATGTAAATAATGATCCAATGCAACCCTTGAAACACATAAGCTCAGTTTGGACTGAAGTTTTAAAGTATCCTTCATGTATGCATTATAAAAATCATTAAAACATGTGGAAAATGAGGGATAAAACAAGTTCAGAAATGTTGAGTTACCAACCTCAAAATACCAGGTAATGCAACCAAAAAAATCATAGTGAAGATGAAAGCACAAGCAGACACACTGACACTTGAAAAATAAAGGAAAAAAAGAACCACTGACTGCCAAAAGCGTTGGAGCTTATGCAAATGTTTCAATACATATGAAAGAAATAATAATAAAACAACTACTGTAAATAATGGTCTGATAGACCTTCAGAAAGATGGAAAATCAAGTCTGGGATGTTAGTTTCTTCTGTCCAGGAGTAAACATCATCATAATACAAGGACATGGGAAACACAGCAAGCAGTGAAATTTCCATTCTACAAACCTAGTCTTGAGTTCTCCTCTATCCAATCAGGCTCTTAAAAATGTTGGGTTCTTCAAGGGGTTCCTATGATAAGATATTTGGTTTTGTTCTAAGAGAAATGCCTAAGTTTATGTTCCCTTTTGAAAAAGAAGTTATCAAGGAGACAGACCATTACCTTAAATATTGTAGGCTTTACTAGTTGGAAAACCAAAGCATCACCATCAAGCAATTCATGAGCAAGAGCAAAGCCTCTCCATCCACCACTTAATCCAGTCTTTCGGGGTAGATATACTGTCTGGTACTCATCCCCATTCTCATCAACCAAAGTAACAGTAGAATCATGCTTAGGTAGGTTAAACTTGCAGAATTGCACAGGAAGCCCCTGTTGTTAAAATCATAGAAGACGAATGCATTAATCCTTTACAAGTATGTCTATAGGTCTATATCTTACGCCAGACATGCAGCCAGCACTGCTGAATCAACCGTTTGGCATCTATGGATCCATGATTGGTGGTGCACCATTTGAACTTATCCATCTGTTAACCCTGAAAGTAATGCTTACCAGCCAAAACCCACCAGTGACATGTGACTGGAGCATGGGTTTCACAAAACTTGGAAATTCAGGTTCTAGAATTGAGTGCAACTCCTCTGCTTTCTCTATTGCGTATGACCGAGCTTCATCTGAAGCATAGACTCTATTGAAGAAAGACCTGCGCCGATAGCTTTAAGCAAACCCAAAAGTAACAATTAGAAGATGCTAAATTCAAAAACATGCCTGCAAGGCAACACCGTTCAAAGTTCAAACAAAATTGTCTGCTTACCTTTTGGGCCTCTCCACATGCTCAACATTTGTCTGTCCATGCACATGTGAGTTTTTTATATCAGTCCAGCTACATTAGTGTGTAATGAATATATTTCACTTGACAAAATTGCCACGGCATAAAAATATCTAAAATGTCATCAAGGGGGCTTACACAGAACTCATTATACAGAGTGTTTCAATAAATATTAGATGAACTGCATTCCATTAAGAAAGAGTTACAAGAATTTTGCACCTGGATAATTTCACCTCGAATTAGAACAACAAAAATCATCACCATAATTGTTGTAGCCATTTTTTTCAATCTTTCGAGGTTGTTCGGCCAAAAGAATGATTTGTGCTTACTCAGAAAAATGTTACAAGGCGTCTTCCATATGTAGCTTCAGCCAAAAGTAGCAAAACAAGGTAGAGCATTGATCTAATAATTAGTACTCATGGTCGATGTTGTGCCTAAAATTAGAGAAAAAAAATCTATGTTTAATTTCTAGGTTGAGGAGCTTTTAAGTTCCTCTTTTAGATTGCCAAGTGTTTAAGCTTAGAAGGATGCCAAGACTGGGAGGAAAGGACACATCATAAATGATATGGATCTAGAAAGCATAAAAGTTTCTTAGGAAAGGAAATATCATAAACAATATAAAACAAGAGAATATTAAAGTTTCTTTGTCATTGATTGATTGTCTACAATGGTGAAAAATATTTCCTACAAAATGGTTCTTGATTTCGTTTACAAACTGCTCATGATTGCTCATGCGTCACGTTTTAGATCGTTTAATTGCTAATTCTAGTCCTAGATTGTGTAATGCTTTTGGTTTTGGATTTACATGTTAAAGACCATTAGGCTAATATACCAAAAGCTCTATAACTAGTTGAATGCAACAAGTTTAATCTTATATGAAAATTATATGAAATGTGTGAAGACTTGGTGGTTCTTCTATCATCCTACTAAGTCTGGCCTGGATCTTTCTCTCAGGCCCACTCTAAGGTATTATCCTAGGCACGGTATTTCAAGCCTTTTTTGTGTCTACAAACAACCACACTTGAACTCACAACTTCAGAATTTGTTAGTTCTTACAATCACACCTTTTACTAATTAATATGCAACAATCATAATCGAATCTACGATCTCAAGATTTGTTGGTTCTTACAACCATGCCTTTCACTAATTGATCTATAGACATAGAAAAGGCTTGGAAAGCCAAACCTAGGACAATACCTTAAAGTGGGCTTGAGAGAGAGATTTATGTCAGACTCGGTGGGCAGATAAAAGAACCACCAAGATTGTTATACGCTCAGGGTGAACCTAGGGTGTGAAACCGCACGCCCCCCGCGCCCACCCAGAAAAAAAAAAAAGAAAAAGAAATTACAAGTTGTAGCATATATAACATATCTATACTGGATTGCTTATACAACAAAACAAACTTGGCAATAACATACTTTATGGATTCCTCATTTTGCCTAGAGAGCTCTTTCCATAGCTTGCAACCCTCATACTTTAATGCTAGCTTACTTTATTTAGATGCCCTTTTAATTAATCAACCCTAATATGAATTTTTACTTAGAACATTAGTTTATTTTAGTTTCATGTCGATGCACAATAACCAATCCACCAAAGCTTCAAAACTAATCAAAACAATGGTGCTTATTCTCTTATCCATTCAAATGATAGCATATATATCCATTATTATTTCTACAGCCACGAGTATTGAACCCAACAATCTAGAAGTCAAGTAAGATCCTCAACACGACCTTTGTATCTTTAAAAGAGCAAAATGTAAGGGTTGATGGACGAGATTTTGTTTGGGTATAGTGTACTTGCTAATTATTAGCATCTTTATCATAGGATGCCTAATAGCATATCCATCTAATTGTAGACTTGTGAACAAGCCAAGGATACCCTGGCTTGAGCTTTGCTTGAAATTAAAGCAAGTTGGGTTGAGCTAAGTGTATACTCTTGTTAGCCTTGTTTTGAGTGCAAGATAAACCTAAATGAGGTAAAGTAGGTTGTTTTCTTTATTTAATGTTAATATCTACACATTACATTACAATTATTTACCATACATATTCACCAAACAAGCTAGAGCTTAAGCCAAACTAAGCTTTCTAAATATCTTAACTTAGCTGAGACTATCCAAGCTAACCCAACCTTAAGCTTGACTTATTTGCAATATAAGCCTAAACTTTATGCTTAAGCCAAGCCGACAAATACAAAATTAAAGCATATTTTGCTGCTCAAATTTAAGCTTTGGGCTCAGGTTTGGTTGATAAGCCCATACATGAGGCATGAACTTTAGCCTTCTCAAGCAGAATTGATGTTTGCAAACAAATTTGGCTTATCTGCACTTCATCAGATTGACCAGGTAGAAGAAATGTGTCCCTCTATTTTATTTACACATCAGAAATCTTTGGCATGCTTATTTCTGTTTGTATTATTTGGCTCCTTGGCACCCAAACTGAAAAAAGACTTCCTGTGGACCATATTCAATGTGATTTGTGTTTGTTCATACAAAGAAAGTGAAACACTATCATTTTGATTTCCAAGAAAACAGATATACTCAAGAAGAAGAAGCCATAAATTGCAGAGATGGAGGGCTGTATTAAGGGGAATTCTTGAGAAAAGCCCTCAAGCTTTATATTCCAGATGCATATGCAAGAGAGAACAGGCTATTCAAGCGATTCGGTTTCTGCCTCTTAGAAGCGATAATCTCTGCATCGAAACAGAACTTTTTCGTTCCCATTCAGAGATTAATCGAAATACAAGATCTGTCATGGAATTCTATCTGGGCCTCAGGTTAGGAATGTGGAATGGATCTGTGAGAATACAAAAGGTGAGCAAGCCCATTGCTTCAACTATTGGTAAACGATTGTAGAATTGGAATGCCTTCATCAATTAGACTAGAAAACTTTCAGTAGTTTAGCGGCATCATTGGTTCTTTTATTTCTTCCATGTGACAGTGGCATTTCTATCCATGTTATATGTCTCATTGACCTATAGCTCAAGCCTAACGCATTCCGTGGGTTCCTGAGATTTTGGCACATTGGCTAGACCTCCTTGATATCAAAGGAAACCAATAGTGGAATTGGTTTGGCATTTTCTAATAACTCTTATCTGTGTTTGACATTTAACCTCTAAAGGAAATTCATGTGAATAACCTAACTCCAAGACAAACTGAAATGCATTCTTCAATCTCCTCTGCATTTAAAAGGGAAAAGTCGGAAAAAAGTAAACAAAGAAGGAATATTAACACAAACACCTCACCTCTTTGTAATCTGGAGTTGGTTTCTTCACAATGCGAGGCGATCTCCGAACTCTTGCTGGATCTACTTCTTTCTTGACCCGCGGCTTCCCCAGCTTCACCTATTGAGCAGGGAGGAAAATTACAGGAAGCACAACCTCACAATCTGTCATATATAAAACTGGAACAAATCATGAAGAAAAAAAGAAAGAAGGTCCGAACAGGGGATGGCTTGGGAGAAGCATTCCGCAGGGCCTGAGAGAGCACAGTGAGATTGAGGTCTTCCATCCTTCTCTTGTTCTCTTCCAATCTCTGCCGGCGGAAATCGTCATAAGTCGGCTGACAGACCGCCATTGTTGATTAATCAAAGACTGCAGATTTTGGATTTTCAGATACGAAGCAGAGAGAAATAGAAGAGAAGTGCAGTTAAAATCTGAAGAGGACAGGATTTGAGATTTTCGAAAAGGACATTCGACAAAAAGAAGCGAGAAAAGCTACATACTTTGCTGCTAAATCAGTAGTAGCTCGAATAATATAAACACTCCATCTACTATCTGTAGTTTTAGCTTCAATGTTGAAAATCTGAACCGTTCAATATCTTTTACATTATGTAACCGAAGAATGATGGAATCATAGTATCTCTTTGCTTGAGAGATCAGGATGGGATAGATGAATATGGAATAATTGTTGTCCAACTTACCAATGTTAGAAAAATAAATAAAATTTTTAATTCCAATATTTTTCACCAATATAAATATCAATTACATTTCATCGGAATGGATTTTTCTACATGCCCAGAATTCAACGACGGCGTATGCGCGTGTTATTAAACAGGGTCTGTCTGAAGGAGTTTTGAGTATCGCACTTCCCAAAATCGACCGTTGGATAATCTATAATGTCGGGAAGCGCGCGCTTCGAAGCGAATTTAAATAGGTCATCTTGTGTCCGTCGCGGTGCAGATTAGCCACGTGTCAACCCTGCGATGATTGATAGCCCGTCCACCTAAATTCGTTATAAAAAAATAAAGTTAAAAATATATAATGATTGAAAATATAGGTGATAATGAGAAAAATATAATTATTATAGATATATAAATATCTAAATAAATTAAAATAAATAATTTTATTAATATTTATTTGATAGGTAAATATAAAAATTTAAAATATTTTAATTTTAAATTAGGGTATGTTTGATTTGACTAAAATTTATTGACTAATGGTTGATAAGTTGTTGAAGTTGGTAAGTAATTAAAGTTAGATAAGTAAAACATATCTAATATAATTGGATTAAATAAATGATTTAATATTATTAAGCTACATTTGATAGAATCAAAGTTGAAATATTGAAATAACCAACAAAAGACTTAATTATTTTCACAAGTCTTAGTTTTAAACTCAACGTATTATTTTAAGATAATTTAATTAAAATATTTAGATAAATTGAAATAAATAATTTTAACAAAATTCAATTCAACAAAAAATAAAAAATAAA
>JAYJMB010000008.1:598864-620485 GCA_036873735.1 Pouteria campechiana
AAAAAATAAAAAATAAAGAAATGGGAAAATTTTAAAATTAAAAAGTACTTAAAGTGTTTGTAAATTTATTTTATTTTTATTTAATAATCTATTGTATCTTTATTTAGTTAAAGAAAATTAAATTAAAAGGGTAAAAATTTTACATGAAAATAATAAAAGAATGACTACAATAATAGTTTGGTGTTTTGGGCATTTTGAGAATTATAGATTATTTATATGATGAATAATTTAAGAATATAAGAATTTATTAAGTTGACAAGTATCTCATTACCCCTTATCCTTCAAAGAATGGATTTACAAGGCCATTACACAAGCTTAACTTGTTTTCCAAACCATCTTATTTCAAGCATATAAGCTAAGGCCCTAAAAATGAGCCAATTGGGCCTTAGTTGATATAATCACTTACGCTCTACTTGATTCGATGTCACATAAATCCAATACCTTTTTCATGAGGGGTGGAAGATAAAATTGTATACAATGCAAAATATGTGTAGACATTATGGATCAATGAAAGGAAAAAAAATATTATTCATGTTTTAGGTCACACCCAAACTACTCTTAAAGAATCCTAGCTGTAGATCTCATGAGATAGAGATGATGTTACAGGGTGCCAAAAGTGGTCCCGTAATGAACACTTTGATGTTCAAGTAAGTAATATGACCTTGTAATAGATATATAGATAATTGAAAGCTTAAGTCCATAAGGCATATATGTCTTAATTTTTATAATTAAGCATAGGTCATTGTGCAAGAGATACATCATTGTATGCTGGGATGGTGAAGTTTCCTCATTAAAGAAGTATTTATGCAAGTGATCCTAGTTATAGGCAAAGCGACTCAAAACTATGAACAGTTGTATCGAGATTAGAAGTGATCCTAATTATAAGCAGAACAACTCAAAACTATGAACAATTGTATCGAGATTAGAATCTAAGTCTCCCAGTAGAGTTGAAGTGTGATGTGGCTAATCTGTCAATTATAGTTTTAATCTCATATTACATTTTCCTAATAATTCATAAAATGACCAAGAATAAAATATAAATATATTTTGTAGGAAAAATAGACAATAGTAGGAAAAAAGAAGAAGAAGTAGAATTGTTAATTAATGCTATATGTTTTATGCAATGGATCTTCTTTCTATAAACAGTTTTCCTTTAACTCCCACCAAACAGGACATCAAAGGGTGCATGAGATCAGTTGAGAAAGCATTGAAGACAATCTTCTTATTTTGTTATCACATTTTGTATTTATAATCTATTTGTGCTTGATCTAACATTTGTATCATGCGTGATCAAAATAAATATATAGGTTGAATGATATCAAGGCAGCTGATAAAGGTTTGGTGGCTTTTTTTACATGGGGTCCTTATAATTATCGTCAGAATAGTTGTACACAGAAGAGGTTGCCTCCGAGAAAATATATCACTTTAATTTATATTTAATTAATGATGCTAGTTGAAAGATTATTCAGAAAAGATGCAATATAAGCCATTTTTCTCATTGTGGGCAAGACGTGGAAGCACATTTGCAGTTTTGCATTCTGCATAAAGATTGAAGGGTGCATTCTGCATTTCAATTTGCAATTTTGGCTAGGTGCGTTATTGGAAATTACAAGATAAAATCTTTCCTATTGGCAATTGAATTGGTCTGTCATTAGTGTGAGTCGAGAATTAGCATTGTTCCTAAGCGTTCAAGCATGGGTTAAAAAAAGGCTTCTCCGTTTTATACTACCAATTTCACTTGAAAAACAGTTGCATGCTCCTCCTATTTTGGACCTGAAAAATCAAACTTAGCCACATGTGAACTTGGCAAGAAAACCGAGAATAGCAGAGCAACGCTGATCATTGCAATTCCGAATAACGCCATTTTTTTATAAAACCCACCATATGGAATTATTCCTCCAACTAAGTAAACTCCAATATACAACGACCATATATAAATTATCATTGAGCCCAATACAGAGAAGAAAATATTATTTTAAGTCAAAGGAATAAATTAGACAGACAGTTGTCCACCACTGCAATAAATATTTTCAACCAAAAGAAAGGGTGCTGTGGTGGGAAAGAGATCCAATTAATGAAGTATAAGTTGCATGTGTGAGTTTGAAGATCTGAGGCCTTCATCCTCTAGCCAATCGTTTGGTGAGGCGATGCATTAAATACACATGATAATAAAAGCCATTCAAGAAACGGCCGAAAATAACGTCAGTTACTGTTTTTACAGTATATCTCATACGTAGCATCTTAACCCACCACCCTTTTTACTGGGCTCTGCAATGAATCAACGTGAAAGTGATGCAGAGGATTCTCATATTACCCGTCTGACAGGATTAACATTTGATAGGGGATGTATTAACCACATTTTCCACTAATTTGATCTTCTAAATACTTTCGTTGTCCCTTTTTTTTATCGTTATCTATATTCTAATTCATTATATTTATTTTTCCATTAAAAAAGCTTATGTGCTGACATTATTTCTTATTTTGTTGACATTATTATGCGTTTCAAATACAGCTATTTAATACATTTTTGTTTTATAAAATACATCGTATCCGAGCACAACCTTACCATCTCATGTTTACCAGTACAATGCTTCTTACTTTTTTCAGAGAAAGGCCACAAAATCTTAGTGGGCATCGGCGACAGCTTCTTTCTCGGCAGCAATTTTATGCCACTGAAACTTTCACAGGTTTCGCGGATACACTGGGACGAAGGGAAAAAGAAATTCTCAGCGTTCAATTAAATAAGAGCAATCAAAATATGAATATCAACAGAAAGCAAAACATTCGATATGCCTTCAAATGCACCAAAACAGAGCCCCCGATTGCATGACGAACACGATTTATGGGTGGAATCGTCTTTAACAGACTCGAACCGTGATGAATTCTTGAGATGGGGACATTAGGTGAAATAATCAAACATTCCAGAAACTGCATCACTAGGTCTAGATAAGTGCTCCTTTCTAGATATCTTTTTGACTTTGTGGACATCGAAAAAGGATCAATGAATGCTCCCAAAGCTTTGGTAGCTATATTTACAGGTTAAATTTCTCCTTCCCAGTGAGTTGTGCCCACATCCGCATCCGTCTGTTCGAATTTGAGTAGAAGATAGACAGGCAGGCATTGACATTTGCGACTGGGTTACGACAAGGTCGAAAAGTGACATTGCCAAATGCGAACGACGTGCCTATTAAGGAGTTGACGTCCCAATGCCGTGAAACACGACTTCGCCGCTGTGTAAAGAATTTCGAAGTATTGTATCTGGTGATATGGATCCGTGGCAATATCCCAACCGAATTTTCCATACGAATTATCCGTTTGGGGCGACGATCATGTATAATCAGCTCATCGTAATCACGACTACTATTGACTTAAATTTTAAAACTTATCTCAGTTGGACACTTAGGTAGGTCATAAAGAAAGAGATTTTTGGGTAGATACTTGTTCACTCCTAAATGTGATAGATTTTATGGCCTACCTAATGTTCGATTTAAATAATTTTTAAAATTTTAACTAGGAAAATAATATTAAATGTAATGAATAAAATAAATCTACCTTGTATCATCGTGGTATCATGCCCCAGACCAACTGGGCAGCAATTAATAAGGTATTCCAATCAAATTTGGTTGCCGATGTTATATAGCCAAGCTTTTTGCTCTGATCGCACTACAAGTGGAATCTATAAATATTCAATTATTTAAAAATATTTTAAATTTATTCTTATTATAGTCAATTTAATCAAAACAAGGACTATTGTAGAACTAAGTCCTCATTTATGCAAAAATTCTAAAAATGCTCTTGAACTTAAAAAATTAAAAAAATATTTCTAAATGCCCAAAAATTATAAAAATTAGTTTATAGGCTAATTATACTTTATTTTTTAAGTCTATAAAAAAACTAAAAAATAAAAAAATACATTTTATGTGAGACCGGTCTAATGGAATTACAGCCCAAATAAGAATAGACAAAAAGTAGGGTTATTACAATTTTGAATCACCCAAATTATTCTTAAAAAATCTTGCATAGAGATTTAATAAGATAGAAGGAAATGTTAAAAGGCGCCAACGGTAGTCTTGACATGAACACTCTAATAATCAAGTTAATAATAGGACTACCAGAGAAATATGAAGATAATTGAGATATTAATGGGTGTGCATATTTATATTTCTATAGCAAAGTATTGGTTGGTGAACAAAAGGGCAGTGACGCACATGGGATGATTATGATTATACTTATATATATATATATATATATTTATAACTTGAGAGATGCCCCTAACGAGTTTACATCTTTTAGTTCTTTTTAAGAGTCTTTTAGCTTGAATAAGTCTCCATTCTAAGTTAAGGCATGTCGTGGGATTGGTACTATTACGATCTACTAATAATTTCTTCCACTTTTTTTTGTTTACTTTTTCAGCTCTTTTTCACATATTTTTCCTCGAACCAAACACACACAGGACAATATGCCTTTTGCACGAAAAGATAAGAATGCAATAAATAAAAATAAATAAAAAGTAGGATTATTACATGTACATGGAGCTTCTAGTTGCGCACCCACAGCAATAAAAAGGAGTAAAAGGGATTCCTCCATGCTAACAAAGGGTGACTTAGATGAATTGTATAACATTTTTAGTTTAGCAGATGTTTAATTTAAAATAACAAATGATGACTTAGATGAATTCTACAATACATTTAGTAAATTTTTAAAATATTTAATTTCGAGTACGCATTTTTCTAGCTGCACACGCCAGCTCTTCAGCAGTCGCTATGGATGGTCCGCGTCATCCGTTACGGTTTTTATGATGTTCCAGAAACATCTGGTGTTGGCACTATGATTGATTTGACGACGTTTCCCGTCGCATGCGCCGGGACAGATGATCACACCCAAACGAAACTGGGGGTTTAATCTAGGGATACAAGTGGAATCTATACGTTTTATTCACAAAATCCAAACCGTTCGCCTCCTTATATGCTGCCCTGACTGTTGTCGCAGTGAAGTTCGGGAATACTGATCATATCTATGGACTACAAAATCAGAAAAGTGCTGAAATATCCACGCAAAATACCAACGGTACTTCTGCACGGCGGGTATTCTTTTCATCATCCCTGGACCATCTATATATGGTCAACTTCCTAGTCCTGGTAAGCTTATCACCTTCCAAAAATTTCATAGCTGGCGCATGCGGTGTTGAAGTTGGCGTCCGAAAAGGACGGAAACGAAATGATTAACGATACGAAAACCTGCCGTCTGGGAGGCTGCCTGATCCTGACCGGCGTCCCAGCGCCGTCGTGCTTCAGCGTCCAAGAAGCAAATCTGGACCTTTCATCTTAATTACAGAAATGAAGATTTGAATAAGGATTGCTTAGTGATCGGAGAAAGGAAAGTTCAAGATGAAATAAATATAAATAAAGGTAGGAGAAAAAAGTATGATTGATGGATAGTTATACGTCCATAATAAAAACTTCTTTATAATAATTAAACTTTTTTTATTTCCATTCAGCTGAACCTAACAGAGAGGGGTAGTGATTAAAAATAAAAATAGTGATAAAAATAGAATTATTATAATAGTCATATGCTAAATTAATATTTTGGATCTTGAAAATTTATTAAAAATGGGATTTTACATTTCCTTTCCGCGAACAAACAGATGTTGGAGCAAAGATGGTAAAGGTCGTGGCACTCACCAAAAATGATCCAAAAAACCCCACATGCTGGAGTTTATGGCAATTATCGTCCTACATCTGAACAACCCTTTGGTTCTGATGCAAGGATCCGGCGTTATACACAAAGTTCCGGTGTATTGTCGGCGCCCGCGCGTCGCCAGCGCATTTGACCGAGAGGAAGCTTCTTCGGTCACATGGGGCTTCCGGAATACTTGCGACAAGGAGTTCCTCATGCCCGTTGACGAACTCTTCCTCGGCGCGCGTCCCCGTCCAGACGCAGCCCCATCTAGGGCCATATCCGTCCCACCTCGCAGATGAAATGGGCCCAAAATTCGTGTTTAAATGGCCAGCCATGTTAGATCGCCGTTTCATTTGGCAAATTTCAAAAGTCATTTTACCCATCAGCAGCTTACATCCATCCCATGAATGAATGCGAAAATTATTGGTTTTGATGGTTTTGAAATCAGCTTTGGTTTAGGAGTTTTCCCCAATTGAAATATTCGCAAGATTAATGATGGCCATATCCGTATCTTTTGCACTTCTCTTCTTCTTCTTAGCCTCTCGCCCATTTTACGTAGCCGTCTACCATCGTCTGTGCATGTTCCGCGCTGATACCGGTACTCCATCAAGTCAACACTTGGCGGATGAGTTGCTGCCCGCCGCTGAGTTTCGGTCCCGGCGCGTCTGGTGCGTGCTTCGTATGCACCGTGCTGGATCAGTTCTCCAATAATAATAATAATAATAAAAGATTATCCTCGTCTTACGTAGATTGTTAACGGCTCGGATCAAAACACTGTTATTCTGGCACGCATATAGCGTACGATAGAAATGGAAGGGAGAGTCAGAAATGGACAGAACAAGGCACTCTAAAATGAAGAAATATTTTGATACTCTGCAAAGACGAGTTGAGTTGCTTTATACACGCGCGAAGACAACTTTGCATCATAATAAATAAATCAATCGTGTATAAAATAACACTTACTGTTATCTAGCTAAGAATGAAAGGGACATTACCATTTCAAAAAACAAATCGACGTCATTTACCGGATTTGAGGGCCAATCAACAGATCGGTACTTTTTCATATCTGCGGCCTTGTGGCGCTTTCATTCGCGGCTGCGCACGCTTGGCGTCTAAACTCGCTGGAAAGACTTTTCCAATTTCCATCCCCAAAATGATCTTGCTTCCACGGTCGAGCTCTCCCTCTCCACGCGCTGGTGCAACTGAGCTAATGCACACGCCTCTACACGGCCAAGATATTTGGTTTCTTGCTCAGATTACTCACATGAAACATTAGTTTTGTGATCTAATTGGGTGGTTTACAGAGTTGGGAGTGATGAAAAATAAGCCTAATTTCTGGATAAAAATGATATTTGTCTTTTCTGATAATCTATGCATAAGGATTTTTTAACTGATTAGTAAGCTTGGCTATGTCATCTTTCCGTCACGCTGGAATGCGTTGGGGGCGGACGAATTAGAAAAAATTTACGGGATGTGGATCGGCTGACTTGTACGGGGACGTGGCAGCTATCAGCCATAATCGCGTATACACGCATTCATCTGTGTATTCGATTTGTGGGTGGAGTGGGTGGGGCCGCCTTTCCGTGAGTCGGCGGATCGGTTTTGACCGTTGCGTGTTTTTCTTACTTCTGTTGTTTCGGAACCTCTTTCAATGGTTTCCTCTTCTCCCTCTCATTCTCAGCTGCGCCTCGGATCGATCTGCATACAAGCAGCCGTCCATGGACGTGTTGGGGACGCTGAAAGGCTGCTTGGAGAGCTTCTATGTGGTGTTTGTTTTCTGCTCTGCTCTCTCTCTTGGGGCTTTGAAAGGTTTTCTGTCCTGTGTTTCTTCTTTATTTTTCTTCCATTTCTTGAGAACTCTGATTATTGGTGTTCCCTTTTTTTTTCCAGTTAATTTTTCATGTTAGTTTGTTGGGTGTTATGGATTTTGATTTTGGTTTTCTATTTCCGCGTGTGCAGGTCTTGTGGTAGGCCCTGTTGCAGGCTTACTGTTGATTTTGGGAACTGTTGGGGTGATTTTGGGACTCTTCCCCGCTCATGTTGCTTGGACTGTTTATGCTCTTGTTAAGTAAGTATCGCTAGCTTTCATTTGCAACACCCATAAAATACTTCTGACTTTCTTTTTTATTTTCTTTAGTCGTAGTTTTTGATGCCCAATTATTTGGGTTGTTTAAATCCATGTCAATACTATTTTATCTTTTTAAGTCCATGGCGGTTATTTAGGAGTTGAGGAATCGGATGATTGCTGCATCTAGTTTTTCAGTTGTTGAATTACTGATGATTTCTGAGAAGGTTGATGGGATTCACTTTGCAAACCATTTAATTCTTCACTCTCCACATACCATGCGTGTATGCACCGGACAGCTGATGCATTTGGTCATGTAGGTAGCTATGGCCGGGAATTGTCTGACTGGGTAATCCACCGAATGTGGCTTGCAACCATTTTAAGTGTCTCTTCAACCATCACAGCCATGCTATGAATCTAAGCTGATCTAATCATTGATTTTCAAGGCTTCTTTTGAGCCTACCACCCCTTGATTCTGCATGTTTGGCGGAGATGGAAGAAAGGAGAAAGATGCTTGGGTTGGGATGCATATTTTGGTAGCGGAAGTCTTTAAATCTATGTGGGTGGCAGAGAAAAAGATGTGATACAATAAAAGAAAGCTAGGTTTGAAGCAGTTTTGGGGGATGGTGGGCAGCGATGGCAGCATATTATCAAAGAGAACATGGTTGGGGCTAACAATAAACAATATAACAAAAAATTAGAAACTCCTCATGATATGCTGGCAATGTCAGAACCTACTAGGCGTAAGAATTTCCCCATGGATTCAAGAGAACTCTTTGCCTTTAAAGAAGAAAGAAGAATCAGTTGTGAGAATCCTTTGGAAAAAATTATAAAAGAATCAAAATATTTGGGATAATGTGAAGCTGTTAATGAGAAATTGATGGGTAAAATTACCAAAGTGTGCATGACCAAGAACATTTGTTTCTTTCTTGAAGAAAAGGGTAGCAATTATGGTAATCCTTGAGACACCAAATATTTGGGGCAACAAGCTGTTAATGAGAAACTAAGAAGCTTATAAGTGATTCTGTGCCTGACCAGTAAGTTTGTTATGTAGGACTAATCGGTTTGACACAGCACTCAAGCTTGCATTGCTGTTTGCTCTGCCACCACTGTTTGCACTGTGGTTGGGTCTCAGCATTGCTGGGAGTGTACTTCTTGGCATTGGTTATGGATTTTTTGCACCATGGATATCAACTTTCGAGGCATTCAGGCAGAACAGAGAGTCAAAGAAGTTCTATCACTGCATTGTGGTATACTCTCCATATAAGTTGCTTTACGATTGTTTTCTTTTCTAATTAATTTTCATGAAGAATTTATTTGAATAATGGCATCAAACACTGGTTAGGATGGAACATGGGGAACCATCAAAGGCAGCTGCACTGCAGTCCGGGATTTTGCTGACTTCTGCTATCACTCATACCCACAATACTTGAAGGAGTTACGTGAAGGCAATGATTCAAACCAAACACACACTATGAGGTATGGAAATTAAAGACTGTTTTCTTGCAATTCATTTCTTGGATAAACCGAATAAATTACAGTGGAGAAGGCATGACGATCAGTGCTGTCCTTTCAATCATCACACAATTGATAAAATTCAGATAGAGAACATGACAAACACTGCTCTGTGCTCAAAAGTGTAACAGACTAACTGAGAGACAGACATTCCATTGGAACTCATTTATCTGCCTCACTGCTTAGCATCGAATATTTGCAGGTTAGTGGAGGTACCGGGATGTCTTGTAGTGGGGCTGATGGGCCTAATTGTAGAAATCCCCCTTTACACTGCTATAGCTTTGGTAAAAGCCCCATACATGCTCTTCAAGGGATGGCAGAGGTTGTTGCATGATCTGGTGAGCCGAGAAGGTCCATTCTTGGAAAGTGCTTGTGTGCCAGTTGCAGGTTTGGCAATTCTTTTGTGGCCACTTGTTGTGATTGGAAGTGTTCTGATGGCTATTTTTTCAAGCTTCTTTGTTGGTTTGTACGGATCCATTGTTGTGTATCAGGTAAATTTTCAGTTTCAGAAATGTCTCATGATGTATTATGATGTATGTTTGGCATTTCATTCTCATAACTGATGTGACATTTGCTGCAGGAAGGATCTTTCCGTAGAGGTATTGCTTATGTGATTGCAATGGTTTCTGAGTTTGATGAGTACACAAACGATTGGCTTTATCTGAGAGAGGGTTCCATATTTCCAAAGTAAACATTCTCTCAAAATTTTTCTCTTTCGTTCTTCTGTCTCTAAACATGCTTCAATGTGATCCCATTCCATATGTCCATCATAGAATTTTGTTCTCTTCTTCATGTCAAGATCTCTTTTGATAGTACAGATTTCATTGCTCCTTGGCAGGCCCAGGTACCGAAGAAGGAAAGCTTCTCACTCAACAGAGTTATCTATTGGAGCTGGTAATGCAGGAGCATTAGGCAGGTTTGGCTCGTCAAGGGCACCTGCAATGCTTGTGCCAAACCTAGCTCCTTCAAGATCTCTTAGGGAGACAATACAAGAAGTGAAAGTGGTGCAGGTGTGCTTTTAATTATCCACTGTTTCATGAAAAAAAGCATCATTATTTTTAAAGGTTTGTTTGGATTGAGGGACTGCTTTGGTAACCTTGGGGATGAGAAAGTGTGAGACCATCTACAAAATGAAAAAAACAAAATAGAAAGGTTTTTAATGGGAAAGATAGGTTTGATAATGAAAATTTTACATTATGATGTGAGAAAAGTGAGATAAATGCTACACACAGAGTGAGGGAAGTTAGTCCCCATGGATTTCACACAAAACAACACCATTAAATTCAAAACTGAAAAGCATCTGTAAAATTATGCTAACATATGAAAGTTAAAAAAGGGTGTTTTTAGTGCATGAGGTTCCTGCCATAGGTATTGAGGAGAGTGAGATGTATGCACCTTTACCCTTTTATTTTGAGAAGTCTATTTCTGTGACATAATCCCACATCACCAACCTTTACACCAGGCAATGCTATCACATATGGAAGTTCTCCTCAGTATAACGTCAGTACATGTACAAAAAATATCTAGTTACTAGAAGCATTATGAGATTATTTTCTTATTCAATTTTAGAACCTATGCATGTTTTTATTTCTTTCAATTATCATTTATGAATGCCACTTTGAGTTACTAGTTTAGCAACTTTTCGTAGAAAATTGTATCATCGTGATATGATTTGAAGTAGTCAAATGTCAATGCAACAGATATGGGAAGACATGATGAAGTCATGTGAAATAAGGGGCAAGGAATTGGTAGATGCGAATGTGTTAACAGCAAGTGATCTTATTGAGTGGAGCAAGCTCAAGAGCAGCAGCCAGGAAAGCATTGTTGGACTGGGACTTCCTAGCTACTCATTTTTACACAGTCTCCTCAACTCGATCAAGGCAGGATCAAGTGGATTATTGCTTTCTGATGGTACAGATGTCACCCACCTGAACCGTCCACAAGACCGTTTACTGGATTGGTTCTTCCATCCTATTATGGTTTTAAAGGAACAAATCAAGGTCTTAAAGTTGACCGATGGTGAGGTAAGGTTGTTGGAGAAGTTTGCGCTTTTGCAAGGGAACAAAGAGCGCATGGAAGCCTGGAAAAATGGATCTGAAGTTCCAGAGGATGTTCTCAGAGCTGCTCAGATTCAGGCAATCAGCAGGAGGTATGGACAATGAATCCTTGTATTCATGTAACGTAAGTCTTCGCCTATTTCAAAATGGTAGTTATGGGATCTCCTTGCACTCAAAAGCAGTAGTTATGATTATAATCTCATCATTTTTTGCATTTTGAAGTGAAATTTCAAACGCTCATTCTTTCAAGGTGACCATATGGAAATTGATATACTATCTCAGTACATAAATTCTCAAGAAAAAAATTATACTGTTTATGTTTTCCTGACACAATAAATAGTCACTTCAAAATTTTGATCATATTCAATGCAACGTACTTTTTCTTCTTGAAAGAACCTAGCTTTGTTCTAGGGTTGATATATTAGATGGTGCATTCTCTTCCTTTTTCCAGTAAAATGGGCTCCTAATTGTGTCTGTGCAATAAATGGTGTCCATATTTTGTGGAACTTGTGGATATTTCAGTTTAATCACTTGCTTAAAGAATGATAATTTTTCAAACTACAAAACTCGTCATTCTCTTTTTCTTGACCAATTCATTGTATTGTAGGTATTTAATTGTGAAGTCACCTTTCTTTCCTTATGTATTGGCTCTTCTTTCCATGTTGAACAGTCAACTATAAAAGCAAACAATTGCTGCCAAAACAACTGATTAAAACGCTGTGCAGAGTGATAGGGATGACGAGGAGTGTATCGAAGTTTCCAACTCACAGGAGGAGATACAGGAATGTTGTGAAGGCAATGGTTGCATATGCTTTAGAAAGGGGAGCCTCTTCTGCATCCCATTCTACCCGATCAGTTGCATCAATCGAAATTGTCTAGGCAGAAGTGGAATTGTTTTGATTAGGATTGCACAAGTGATACACACAGCTCAATGAATGAAGGTTTAGAGGATTGGGCCCCCACTGTTTGGGGAGTGCCTTTTTCTTGTTTTAGTAGCAGTGACTTCAACAGTCCTCAACATGTAAGGAAGAAAATGGAGGGGCAGTTGCACAGGATGTATTGGTAATTTGGAGGGAGTCAAAACTGTTACCCTCATGTATACAGTGAGGCAAAATGTTGTAAATATGTTTTGATTTATTGAATGCAAAGTTTTTCTCAAAATAATACCCCACTAGATGCAGCAAAAGAAAATTGTTAGAAACAAGTCCACATGCGAATATACTTATGCATTCACATATATCCAATCTAAGATGGCAGTTTGAATTTTGGACCAACTTCATGCAGTTTTCCATGCGATAAATGCCATAGCCAGAGCTGTATTATAGATCCAGCACCACCTGAAACACATGCATGCAAGGGAATCGTGCCTATTAGCAAACAGAAGGAGATCCCGCACTGCCCTGGAACAAATGCATACAAGGGTAATGTCCCTGCTCGCAAACAGGAAGATCGGATGGACAGGATATGGCTTCTGAATGCTGTGCCATTAGAGAGTCAATCGATATCCTTAAAAAAGGTCAGCCTCTAAAGGCAGAAACCCTGATGGTTTGGTCCAATCGGCATTGTTAATTGCATTGATGCAGCCAACCAGACGAGCAATTCAGCCTTTCGTTTTGAAAGGATTCATTTGCTTAGCAATGTGTGCATTTTGTTTCCCCTTGTGGCCTAACATTTTTTTGACACAAAGCCCACCCGCAAAACAATGCTGATGGATATATGAAGTGGGTTTAAGCCCATAGCTCAATGGCAGCTAACAAACATCGCAATTTGGGGGTCTCTGGTTTGTTTGCAGTTAACCAACTAAAAAAAGGATACATGTACTGTCATTAGTTATTGGGTAACAACAATTCATTGGAGAATTTGCTAGGGATAATAATACTCTCTTTAATTGGAGAATTTGCCAGGGATAATAATACTCTCTTTATCATATATCTTTGCACAGTAACAGTACACAAAGGAGTACATAATAGATCACAAGTGAAAGTTAGTATTTTATCAAGCCCAAACTCTTCAACCATGGAAGCACCTCCTGCAAGCCTTCCTTCAAACTTCTAGGGGTATATCCAAGCTCAGTTTTTGCCTTTTCACAAGAGTAGCACCATTGATGTCCCAGAACTTTCACTGTCTGCAATCCATCATGGAAGTGTATTAATTCAAGTACTTACAGGAGAACCAACAGAGAAGTCCGTTTGGATGCATTTAGTGATTGAACTCCAAGAATTCTTAAGAACCACAATTCCATTTCTGGGGCTGTTCCCTCATGATGCTAGAACACCCAGATTTCATGTTTGTCATTCAATCTCGAGTAACCTGAATGTCTGTGCATCCATTCACCGATGCATCCAAACGACAGTGTCCGAAATCTCCAGGTCAGTGCATTACCGGATAACTGATAAGTGGAAGCTTCCCGGTAATTCGAGCTACAATAACTGAAATCCATCCATAAGCCTCCAACACCCACAAAGGTATGTGAAACCAAGGCCTCCTCGTTCCTGTGATGATTGCCGCAATGTCAAAAGCATGCACAAAAGAAGCATTTTCTCCAGTCAGCAGATATCTTTCGCCTACTCTTCCCTTAAGCATTGCTGCTACATGCCCATTTACAACATCCTCAACGTGACTAAATGACATCTTATCACTTCCATAACCTATGTAACCAGGCAGCCGTCCATTAAAACGCTCAATCATCTGTTTTGACAGCAACGAGAGCACTCAAATGAGCCACAAAAACTGAATAGCCTAAGGTTAGCCACAATTCAAGTTAAATTGGATGAATTTTTCGATGCAATTACATCCCAAACAGCAATAAACACAGAGAGAATGAATCTTACAATGCGAGCGACAGCATTTCCCGCCGTAAGCTTTCCTGAACCGTAAACTACTCCTGGGTAAACAGCAATGATCGGCACGCCATCGGATGCTGCTTGCAGAGCAATCTTATCAGCAGCAGCCTTGGATTTCTCGTAATCGGTGCAAAAGAACTTCTCATGATGAATCTGCCAGGACGAATCGAAAACTACAGATGGGTAATCTTCGCGCTGGATCGAGGTATGAAATAAACTTGGGAGGGGTAAGAATCGATGCTATCCGAGATGAAATGGACGAGAAAGCTAGCAATTTGGGGAGGAAGGAGAAAACGAGTCCACCTGTTTCTCATCTGCAACGGATCCATCAGTCGGTCCGAGAGCGAAAAAGGAAGATGTGTAGATAATCTTCTGGGGCGTCTTTGCCTCCTTGAAAGCTTGCAATACGTTTCTCAGGCCTCCTACATTCACCTAACGAAGGCGGAAATTCGACGGTCAGTTTGCAATCCAAAACGATAGGGCATCCAAACACGAGCGACGACATTTGAGAGAATCGAAAGGGGAGAGGGCGTTGACTCACGAGGAAGAATCTGGAAGGGTCGGGAAGCCAGGGCTCGACGAGGGCGGCGGCGTGGAAGATGACTTGGCAACCAGAGCATGCGTTGAGGAGGGAGGGGTAGTCGGTGACGTCGCCGTAGGCGAGCTCCAGAAGGCCTCCGTCGTCGAGAGGAGGGAGGCAGCTCAGATCGCTGGTCGCCCGTACGAACGCCCGAACGGAGAAGCCTAGTCGGAGCAGAGCGCCGCAAAGGTTGGCCCCTAAGTAACCGGAGGCGCCGGTCACCAAGATCTTCATCCTCTCACTCATCCCGTCCAATTGAAGATTTAAGTCTGCTGCCATTCTACTTGAGGGTGCACTGTCGCGTCCACGACTATGCCCCGTAGGCTAGCATGTGGCTGATTTTAGGGGAATGTCCGAGGAGATTGGTGTCAAGCTTGAACTTGGATGATTTTAGGTTACATCTTCGAAGGAAATTATCTCATGCTAAAAATTGAACATTCGCCTGTGGCCATAAATGTTTTTACATTTGAAATTATTATTTAAAACTACAAGCGACCCATATCATAATACATACATTATCCAAATTGTAAAATATATATTGTCTATTAGATAAATAAATAATAAAAATTATAAATATATCAACGTGGGCCATGTTATAGTTTTTTAAAGTAAACATGTGATTTCCATGGTTTTTATTTGGTATATATTTGCTATCGTCAACCTACATGCCCAATTGGATGATTTTCTGACATGAAATACAGAAACTACATTTAAAACATTTCCTACCACGGGATAAACACAGAATCACCTTTCTCTCCACTCGTGTTTGGCTATGGTCAAGAGATATAAATCTTTTCTGTTCCTTTTTTTCACCCATTTTAATTAATAGAACATGCAACTCAACAAAGTTAACTTTTTCTTTATTATTATTATTATTATTATTTATATTTTCATTTTAAAAATTTATCTATTTTATATTTATTTACGTTTTTTTTCTTGAATTACTCTTTTAATTAGATTTCCGCGGTTACCGTGGTCAGCGTAAGGTGACAAAATTGGTTGCTTTTGCCAAGTCTGGGATATTCGTGAATTTTTGTTGGATGGAACCTACCTACACCAGCATCCATCTCATCAAGAGCTCGTTTAAATACATATCTGAACCAAAAAAACATGGAAAGATCATGTAGATGAAAATCGTGGAATTATTACTCTGTTTCCGACGCGAGATTTTGGGTCTTGAATCGGCATTCAGGAAACCTCAACAGAAATGGATGGCACCTGACATTTTCTAAATCCCATGGTTGGCAGTATACTGCTAGATTCTTGCTTTGCACCGACGAATCGCCATGCGGATTATTACCTCTCTCTCTCTCTCTCTCTCTCTCTCTCTATCTCCTGTTCTCCAATTAATGAATGATAACTCGCTCAACTATCGTCTCCTCATTCATAGATTACAGTCTTGACCGACGTATGCATTTCATGGGATTTAGAGGGCCACTCCTGTGGTAAGGAGCAAGCATCTGCCTATCCAAGGAGCCAGCTGGCTCTCTGTCCCAGTCTTCAACATCTTTGGGAATAATGACGCCGAAAAGGATTTTCCCCAGGACGCTATGGACGTTTATGCTTGGTGGCTTCTGGACATGAATCAATCTTTCCTTCTGCTCATCCTGCATGGACCCCAGGTCTCTTCCTTCGTGATACTCCGCTAAGCTAGGCAACAAGTGATCACTCCGCCCAACAGCAACTCTCTGTGCTCTCTCCGTTGAGCTCCCTACTGCTCTGGGAAACTTGAATTCTGGCTCAGGCATTTTGCAAGACCTGCCGTCTGAGCTCATTCTCACTCTATCGAGTTGCTGCATCCTCTGGGAATGCACAAGGGCTGCCTTCTCAAGCAACTCTGTTACAGCGACCTTGTAGTCATCTGGGTGACGCTTGAGATGACCTGCAAAGGCGTCATGTCAATTAAATCACGTTTGGGTGGAAAAATGAATGGCAATTTCTGTGAAACAGCCAAGAATAGCCTTCAAGAGGAAAACAACAGCAACGTGAAATCACTTAGTTCTGTGCCAGGGAAAAAACAGAGTCAGTTTAGAGGCCGTGAATCCTCAGATTGACCTCAAGATTAGCTCATTTCCGAATTCATTGAAATATTATCTAAGCAACATACAACGACGCTTCCTTGTCTAGACTCTAGACACCATGAGAACTGCCTGGAAGGTAAAACATCAAGCTCTAATGTACATTGGTGATTATCAAATGAATATGGCTGGATTCAGATATTATCATAAAGAAGGTAGAATACAATTCCGTATCCACCAAACTCAGGGCATATATATTGCATAACATCAAATGAAATTCATTCTTAGGGCCCGTTTGGAGTTGTTCTGCAAATATGCAGAATTATTTATAAAGAAAAATTCTGAGGATAACCTAAATTCCACGTGTGCTAAACAAAAACAACTGCCTAGTACACTTCCATCCCCTTGTGGATATCCTATGACACACAACATGCCACTCATATACTTCCAAGCCCAGTTGGCAGGCATAGATTGGCAAGTGCTGTCCCAGTCAGAATGTGAGCGTGTTAAACCTTGTAGGTCTTGTACACCCCAATGGAAATACAATCCAAATTAAATTTTAACTTAATTCTTAAGCTTAAAGAAAAAGGAAAAAAAATCATAAGGTCATAAGATAGGAAATATGACAGATGTCAACATGCATGCACTTCAAGTGCAAAATGACATACATTGAAACTGCATTCCCAATTGGTGCTGCTGTATCAAACACAAATATGATTATCAAGAAACAATTTCAGGTAGACATTTTACGTATGATAGACATACTTATGAAGACAATTTCTAGCTTAAAAGAGCCCCCACCTTTCTAGCACCAAAGCCAAGTAGACAAAGGAAAATGTTCTAGCAAAATTCACAGCAATCTATTCTGAAAAAGCTAACTAAAATAAGTATTCATACTTTGTTCCAAAAAAGAACAAAACCTCAGTCCATAACTATTCATACTATAGTTGCATTGTTCCACTCCACAATTTAAGATAAGCATGGAATTGGTTTCACTGAACAACAGCACATCACTCATGAACGAAAAACCAAAGGAAATAATCTCACCAGAAGCTTTCGTCATTTTGTATCAGCATCTCAAATGTGTCCTTTCTTCATTTTTTTTTATGAGATTTTGTCCTTGTTAATGATAACCCTCCCCCCATCAAAAAACAAAGAAAGAAAGAAAACAAAAGGTGTCAATATATATTTTTGGGACCTTTTAATCTTCATTGCACACCAAATAGGCTTCCCTAGCAATCTCATATGGTTTGTCTTCATATCATATTGATTCTTAAGCAACAACATATCTTGCATTTTCCCATTGATATAGTCCTACAGAAAAAACAGCAGTGACTATTGATCTCCTTCCCAAGAAACCCAGCTATTTCTGATATCCATATTTCCCATTTTAGTTACCATGTCTCCAAGCCCAGCTAATTTCTGATATCCTTATTTCCCATTTTAGTTACCATGTCTCCAAGTGCTTTATAAACGTAAGTCCTCTTGTGAATCAACATAAAAACACTATTCCTAACCTTGTTCCTACACACTTTTAATTTCATCCTCATGCACACAGCATGCACCCACGCAAGCTGAGACTCCATTGGGTCCAAGAAACTCTTAATTGTATCAACACATGCATATGCGCACCCACACAAAATGAGACTCAAGTTGTCAATGCACCTGGTGAGAGGGAAGAGGCCAAGGGTTGTGTGCACAGCATGCCTCAAACGCCTCAAAAAGTTTTTTCTAAGACTCATGTCCGAGTCAGAGCAAAACACAATTGAATAGCATCAGGATGGCTAACAAATGTTAAGCACAAACCTTGTGCATTGTGATCTTGAGAACTACTTTTGAAGTTAGTAACCTTCACTGCAGAATGAGGATCCACAAATATGTACATAACTCAACTTGGGCATACCTACATGTGGAGAGTTCTTCCATTTCACTAGCTTCACATTTCCACCAAGATCTTGTAGACGTTGAGCAAAATTGCAGACAATTTGGTGGGGAGCAAGGTCATCATCTTCTGAGCATAAAATGAGAAATGGGCCTGTGTTCTGCATGAAAATCATACTAGTAAATTAAATTTGAAGGGCAGTTGGCATTTTAAAGAGAATATCAATCAGAAAGTAACTCACAACTGAAGAATACAAGGTCCGCCAATACTCAGCACGGTGCTCTTCGAACCAGGTTAGGAAGAGAAATTCCATACCAGAAGTAAAACCGCTTAAAATCCATGATATGAACCTCGGTGGTTCAGATATTTTCAGAACTGTAAGATAAAGGATAAATCCTGTAGCAGATTCACTGGTAAAATCAACAGGGCTAGAGTCATATATGTGTCCAGAAAGGCAGGCCCTGATCAGCCGATGTTCATCCTGCATTGCATGAAAGAGATTTGGATGAAAATATCAATCAACAAATGTATCAAATTTCGGAGACTTCCAAAAGTAAGAGCAATAATGCAAGGCTTTCACAAGTAAGCAAATGTGACAAATTTTTTTATAAAGCAAGGCAGTGTTCTGGTGCAATCTGGCGACAAATGCAACCAGAAACTACTAAATAATCAAAACCTCCATAAGAGTGAAGCTCCTTGAGCACCTTCCTTGCACTAACGAAAGAGAAGTCACACTGATTTCAGCTTTGGAATATCGTGCCCCATTTCGATATACCATTCATGCTATTTACTTGAAATTTTGAATATAATCTGCAAGCTAAAAAATACCTAGAAATCTGTAGAAGAACAAATCATACCAGATAGGGTTGTCCTTCACACTTCCCATCAATTATCTGAAAAAATAAAAAGCAAATAATCTTTAGCTTCTATTGAATTGGAAATAAGGCATAGACATAACAAACAGACAAATATTTTAAATCAGGGAATTATTGACCAAGCAAATGCAGAGCAAAGTTTCACATCTTTTACCTGAAGAACCTTATACATGCTACTCTTTGGTCCCCCAGAAAATCCAACAAATACTATGGGTAATGGCTTGACCTTCAGTTCCTGCATTAGAAGTTGTAAAGAAAAGAAAATGAGGAGTAGGGCCTGATTGAATTTCGATGAAATTAGTTTCCAAAAAACAAAAGAATATTGCAATTTAATCTCTAATAGACTTCACCAGAAGGACAAAAAAAAAAAAAAAAAAAAACCTAGTTACAGATGACATCCTGTAATATCGCTGACCTTCTGAAGCTCACCAACAACCGCTAATGCCATTGCTTGTGCCTTGCCAGGGAAGAACCTGACCCCACGGCAAAAAACACCATGAGAAACTACCCCTAGTGCATGTGGATGACTATAAAAACTGCTCATTTATCATATATCCCTCTAAAGTAGAGATAGACCAAAAATACCCAAACAGCATGTGATTCTTGATATGGAAATGGAATCTAGAAATCCAATTTCAATAATTTTTGAATTCCATTAGAATCGATGGTTAGGATTTCTGAAATTTATGGACGTCGGTATCTGATGCCACGGAAGCAATCACCGTCCGCTGAATGACCTGGATATCTTGTGCATTGCCACATGTAAAAGGTACTGAAACGGGAGGCCAGTGATTTGGAGACACTAACATACGGCAAGAGGTTCCAACTCAGACAGCGCAGAATTTAACTACAATTTGAATAGATCAGCAGAAACCGATACAGCAGTTACATCAAAATCCAGAATTGATCGAAATTTGGATCTCGTCAAACTGAAGAAAACGCATCATTCGAGAAAAGAAGAAGAAGCGGAATCGATCCTTCCGCGCGGCAAAACAAGTAAAAAAAGATGAGAAAAAACGAACATGTAGAGAAATTCGTTGAGGCAGATGAGCGAATTCCATCCCGCGGAAGCATAGAGCTGCACATAGGAATTCAACTGCTTCTCCCGAGTCGACATCCCCGCGAAGACCACCACGATTCCCCTCACATCCCCTCCTTCCTTCCTTCCCCAGTAAAGCCCTCCCATTTCTTCTTCTCCTCGGAGCAGAGCTAGCAGACCTTTGGCTGTTTTACACAGAAAAAGCCTAAACCGGTCAAAGAACCGTGCAATGCACGGACAGAAAAAGATCGTCCAGAGAGAGAGGAGACTCCAAACCCATCAAAGGAAAACAAGAAAAGTCAAACCCTTTTATTCCTTCCAATATTGCTAAATGCTAATCTGTGCACCGCTGTCCATGCCGGCGCAGAGTAACGTGTTTTATCTCTCTCTTTGACGGGGATGGGGGGCGGGGAGACCCGGAAGCGGGGAGTGGTATGATACTCCTCAGAGCATGAGGCTTCATACGCAGCAGTTCCAAACTGGCTTGAACACGTGCTTTTCTGGGCATGACAGAATATTCGACCTGATTGCGTTCTTCTTTCCTTTTTTTTTTTTTTTTTAAATTGATCAATTTCTTCTTTTGTCCTATGCCTCATAAATGGAGGCTTATGACATAAATTTAAGACAAAATATTTCTCCATCCGTCCTCTATGATCCCCATCAAAATAGCAGTCCAGATGATCTATCGGATGCTCTAATACATGTATCCTGCGCTTTCGACTTGTGAGTGGATTGCTGCTAGGTGGCTTCTCTTCTCACGTGACATTCTCTTAGCTTGTACTGTGAGCAGACCCACGTTTTCCCAACAGCGACAGGGGATTGCTAATGATGCGCCATATGCTTTGAATTATAGCCACACTGTCACCTTCAGGGACCACCCGCCAGAGGTACCGTTCTTTGGGCAGCACTGCCACCTGTCCGCAGCCCCGGGCAAACAAACGCTCCGCCGCATGGTTTTCTACTTCCAGCCACGCGGGTAGATTAGCTAGCTTTGTACTCGCAAGAGCGTGATGAGTTGATTGATCGTACGCTGGGATCTTGTTTGGGCTTTGGATGGAACTGGCATGG
>JAYJMB010000008.1:620585-630968 GCA_036873735.1 Pouteria campechiana
CCAATTTTAAAAACTCAACAGGACAAAAGGCAATGAAATTCAGCGTTCTTTACAAGGAGGAAAATGGTGTTAGCAGAGCGAGTTCCAATGTGATAAGGTAGATTTAACCATCGTTTAGCATAAATGCATTATATTGGAAGAACTTCGGATACCCCTTAGTTTTAATTTTTATAAATACCTCCCCCAACATTCATAGAAAACCTCAAAGACCCTCTATAGTCAAAAGCCTTTTTTTTTTTAATAGAAATATTATTCTTCCCTTTGCACGTGAAGGATGGTTCTCATAAATTTTAGCAAGATCACATGCCAACATTCATAGAAAACCTCAAAGACCCTCTATAGTCAAAAGCCTTTTTTTTTTTTTTAATAGAAATATTATTCTTCCCTTTGCACGTGAAGGATGGTTCTTATAAATTTTAGCAAGATCACATGCGAAAATTTAATCCCTTCGTTTGATTCCAACATTTACGTCTAAGCAAACTAAATAAAATTAAACTGAATAGCATAAATTATTTAAACAATTAAAAAAACAAATTTCCTTTTAGTTTTACTATTTTTACAAGACATGTTAGAAAGAAGTGAAAAAAAATATAAATATAGATATTTGTGAACAAATAAATAATTAGGAATAATTGGATATAATAAAATATAACTTCTAATACAATTTATTTTTTGGCTTTATAAGTATTTTATTTAGATGATATTTCTAATGAACAGTTTAAAATAATGATGAAATAAAATAAATGGATTAGAATTTGTTCATAAACTTCGTGAGACAAATAAAAGTTAAATTTTCTCACATAAAATAAGGATATTTTTGCCTTTTTAGATTTTTTTTTATGTACTCTAATGAGTATCTGAAATTTAGGTAAATGTGAGGGTGCATTTATAAAATAAAATAAAACAAACCACTGGGTGCTCGAGGTTCTTCGCAGCCTAGGAGTTATTTGATAATTCCCGATTACAAGTATAGTCGAGGGCCGGATTCTTGCTTTGGCGATGGATCCTATATGAAAGCATCTTGTAAGACATCGAGCATGGCGAATTGGCGATCCATCCCTGAAATTATATGCAAACCATAATAGCGAAAGATATATCAAATCAGACAGGATACAGGAATTCCAAAGGCACAATGCCACCTAATTTTAGATCAGTATCAGGAGTCCATTTTCTAATTTCTTTTCATCCAGTGGATGAAATTATATCAGAAGAAAACAAATGAATGGCGTTATGTCAAGCTAATGATGGTTTGGTCAAAAGTGTTTTATTTATTTATTTTTAACTATCGTGAGCAAAGGTGCAGACTAGCCGCTACAGAAAATTTGTCCTGTTTACAGCACTTTAACAAATGAGGGAACCTGGAATATTTTTGCAGAGCTGATGGCGAGCTTCTAAATTCGCATCGGAATCTGTTAGTTGATTTCAAAATTTCGATCCAGCCTTTGTAACCTGCATGTCTCAGTTGACCCAATGAGAGTGGTATTTACACCAAACAACTGCAATGATTCAACCAATCTCCTGTAATAGTTTTTCAAGTGCCTCCGATGTGAGTGGGATATAGCAGCAGTCCTGGCCATCTGCATTTCTTCGCGTCTTGACCAGGTCATGATCTCTGAACTCAGTCAAGTGAGAATTCAGTGTAAGTTGGCTGCTAACCAGAAAGCGCTCCCGGCACATTGTATACAAGTTATGGGTTGGTAGCCCTGGCAGATGAGAAGAGGCAACATAAAATAGAAAGAGATCACTCCCAGCCATGCTAGATAAATAAATCATAAAAGCATTAATTATGGCCATAATATCTACCTTCCTCATCAGGATTGCCCAGCTGGTACTCAGCAAGGACCCTAAAAACGCTTTGGGCATTTGGGGTCAAACTCTGCAGAACAATGGCAGCGGATTTTGCATTCTGTCTGTCACCACTGTTGGCAAGTATCAAAGGGTGGAAGACTCCTTCCGCCTTGTATGGTGCAAAGGTTGGGACATGATACCAGCACCAGTTGAACTGAGTGTGAACCATCTTCTTGTCCCACACTAGAGAGCAGCAACACCTTATTAGCTTAAGAATGTGATTGCAAGGATTCAAGCAAGACCAATTACAAACAAATGAGGATTGGATCAATGTGAAATCAAAAGCCACACAGAACGACAATACAGCAAGTTGAACTGGACTGAGACTTCCAGTAATATAGCTGAAATTCTTTCAGCTGCAAGAGGGATTCAAAGGTGACATATAGCTACTAAACAAGGATATGCCCGGGTGATGACAACAATTTCGGTGAACAGGGACATATATGTTGGTTGAAAGGCAATGATACGTATTTCTATTCCTTTGATATAGTTTTGACCAGAAGGGAACACGTGCATTGTGCCTATTTTTAACCCTTTTCACCTTGTTGAGGGAATACAAGCAAAGCCTAAGCCATGAATTAATTGATACTCCACTCGTAAAGTACTACAATATTGGAATAAAAGGAGGTTATTAAAAAGCACAAAAAAGTTATTGTGCCAAAGGAAGCAAACTATCAAAAAATATGCACACTAAGTTACTTTATAAATTATCTGAAATAACAAAATGAACGAAGAAGAAAGTTACACAATGGCGCATTGACATGATCAATAGATGCAACCATATAAACTTGAGAACATGATGCCACCCGTGCAAGAATTTGTTGTGCTTCAGAATCTCGTAGACCAGGCCCATCAATATTGTGGATTATGATAGAGATGAAACAATCATTTTCCTTTGCAAGTGGTCCATCCAAAAAAGTAAGAATATCCTCCACTGATTGTGAATTAAAAGGTTGCTGTGTTTTGGTGGGAGTCCGCCTTTTGCTTTTTAGTTGATCCCAAAGAATTTCAGCCATGGTTATTATGGCCTGCAAATGAAATTGTGGGAAATTCAACTTACAAGCAAAATGGAAAGCAACTATATTTACCAATGAAATACTTATCCATTATGCTGGACAAGCCTGGAAAGTTCACATCATTAAAGAATCTTACAAGCTAAATGATTCAAACATATATTCTGACAACAAGGACAAAGCTGATGACAGTAAGTTCAAAGACAGACCACTCTAACTTGTTAAATTTATACAAGCAAGCTCTCAGGAAATGTAATCTCTAAAACACATTTCACTCTTAAAACCGCAACCTCAAGCATACTTGAAAATATAAGAAGTACGCATGCATAACAATCACAATAACTGGGACATTTTTAGATACAACCCACCTGACAACTGAACTGGCCATCCAGAAGACACCATCTGGCAGTTAATCATGTAATAAACCCATTCTGGATGGCATCATCATAGCTAAACACAGTGATAAGGCAATTCAACACCTCATAATGATTATGGCAATTCTCTGTGTCATATCAGAAAACATTCCAAAGTGATAGAGAGCTAAAATGAGGCAAAACAGTTTAACAGCATAAATGCCCCACAAAACCTAATCGATCAGTCTACCACTGAGTTAATCTAATTGACGCATTCTACCAGCCATGTCACTCAATGTTAGACACAAATAGTGCATGCCACATGTCCAGGGCTCCTTATCACAACTATAACAATGAATTGCTGCTCTTATGTATGCTGGGTACACCTCTACACAGTCATCAATTAGGTGCAGTCCACATGTAATACCTATATCATATGATGATCATGACATGGATATTTCACGCATACATACATGTAAGTGCTTGAGGACTTACCAAAGCTCAGTTTAAGATGGACGTGAACAAGTATACCAATGAATCAATATAACCCAGATATTATGAGATACCAGTCTCTATCAGAAAAATCAGAAACAACCAAAAAGGAGAATGATATGTGCATTGATAGAGAAGACAGTCAAAAGAAATAGTGTCCACAGCACCCATTGTTGTACTAAACCTATAAAGCATGTTGACTTACAAGCTCACCATCAATTTCATAACATTTATTTAGATGTAAACAAACCAATAAGAAATGATTATGTCAGAAAAGGAGTATGAATTGCCATTCCCAACCAGAACTAGAAACAAACTTCTCACTGATTTAATTATTGAGGTTGAACATGGATATAGTTTAAAGAATTTAACAGCTTAACAACCAACATCAATATATGACATTTAGAAATTTCCAGATCATCTCACGAAAGATCGGTATTGAATTCAACTCAAGCATCTTTTTCCAGGTCATTGTAAGCAACCAAAGCAATGGCAAAAAAGTACAATTTAACAAGGGCAAGAATCATAGGCCATTATCTATTTCAGACACAAGTTAGATCAAAGGCAAATCATACATGTTTTAGGTTGATCGACTGAAGATAGCCATTAATAACAACCACACTGAAATCTGTCAGCACAGTTGAAGCAAAATCTTCAAGCAAGACCCTCTTAGAGCCAAACCCATACATTAAGAGGCTAAATCCACACCTGAGATACAAAAAGAAAACAAAAACAAAAGGAAAAATATATCAACATAAAGATTTTGATGTAAGAAGTCACTCAACATAAATATCCAGACAACTATGAAAACTGTCAAACTCAATACATTGCAGGCCAGATGAGACCTGAAAAAAAATGACAGCAATTTTTCATTTTCCATGTGTGTTCGTAGGTAAAAATACTTCTTTTCAAAAAATAACAGGCATTTTGCTACACCAACAGCAACGAATGGGCCCAATTCGCTTGGCATAAAGTAAATCCCATCACACAGAGAGGCAGAACTACAATAGTAATGCTGGATATGATTAGTTTAGAAACAAACCCAAAGTCAGTGATCTGCAATTGTGAAAACAAAGAAAAATGCAACGAAGATGAAGTTGGTCGCTAAAACAACTGTATTAGCAAGAAATCAGGAGGCCAGAAATATAATTGCAATGGATAGCAGTAGCCATATTTTTGAAACCAAGCATCTCAGCTCAAAAGCCATTTTTGGTAGACTTTTGTATTATTTTCAGCAAAATAAAAAAAGACTCCAGACAACTGCATTAGCCAGAAATCAAAAGGCCCCAGAAATATCGTGGCATAGGTTATCAATATTCTCGTTTTTGAAATCACACACCTCAGCTCAAAAAGCCATTTGGGGTATAAGCTTTTGTATTTGTTCAACAAAGATGCCATCTCTTCCTCATGCTTGGGAGTGATTCGGGAAGCTGCCGCTCTCAGCTCCTGCCACAAAAAGATCAATTAGACTGAAACATTTGCAAATGGAGACACATTACAGAACTCAACGCACAGTCCAAATCATCCAATTAAGTTCCCTACTCCATTGACGGATTCGCGAAGGTGAAGTCCAAATCATCAAAAACCTTTCCTATTCTATTGACTGATATGCATAGAACTGGGGAAAGAGACAGAGAAAGGGGGACCTGTTCGTCGACGAGATCGATTTCAGATAGCTTGCGCGCGGATTTCTTTCCCGATCCGCCCAATTCCTTGGCGAGAAAATAATTCCTGGAGAATCCGAATTCCTCTTCGTCAAAGTCATCCAAGTCCATGTCTTTAAAGCGAAACGCTCCAAGGATTGAACGTCTGATCTTTGACCTTTCACAGAGAACGAGAAGGAGAAATGTATAAGAAATGCCCTAACGAACTTTCCCGCGACGTGAGAGATGGGAGTTCGAAGAAATGCCCCAGCTAATCCCCGTCTTTTGTCGCAAAGGCGGGGAATAGGCCAACGGGGGGACATATGAGGTGCCGACGCTAGGAATGTCAGAAAGCATGTGTGGGCCTCATGCAAGTATACGGCTTGGCCCAAAACAAATTTCACAGCGTATATGGATTGGGCCGTTGGGCATGGCGTCCCTTGAAATCCTGATGTAGCCTTTTAATTTTAAGTTAGTACAGAAGGTTGACAAAATTCAAATTGATTATCATTTTTAGTATTATTTATTTATTTAAAATTATTTTAATTAAAGGTTTATTTTGATCATACTATTTGAAAGTGTAAAAAATTATACGCAAAATATGAAAATCTCCTAAATTAATTTATGCAAATGCTAAAATTTTGTAAAATCATTTATTCATATAATAAAATTATTTTATAAGGTATGGATGTTTAATTACTTTTTCTTGCATCCTCATATAATATTTATATTCAATGTCATATTATTTTAATTTGATCTTTTACATGTATATTTTATTATAATAATTTTATGTCGTTAGCTAAACAAATGTGCTAAGAATGATGATTGGTTCAAACCGATGGAAAAAATATTATAGTGGACTAAAAATGAAAATAAAAAAAAGCTTCATTGAAATTTTGGCGAAACCATTACTCATTGGCTACTTGTTAGGGTAACCTTTGATATAAGACATTTCTGTAACACCACAGTTAGGACCTTGGGTGGAATGATATAGCGATCAGCGACTTTTATGGCCTCTATATGGTAAAACTTGGACAACCTGTTAATGTTAAAAGCATTGGAAGCAAGCTAATTTTATTGAAAATATAGGAAGACATTTTTGAGAATAGAATAATTGCATTGTAACTTGTTCCCCTACATTGAGAATACTCATAGCATCTCTGCCTTCTCCTTGCATGTTTCAAAAGTTAGCCATTCCACTTTTGAAACCTGACTTTAGGTAATTCAAAAGTTGTTAAGTGCTTCAAAAATTGTCTCCGCTCTTCTGAAATTTGATCCTGAATGCATCAAATCTTTGCTTTAGTTTCCTGAAATCCCGTTCAGCTTTTGTTGTCCCGCCAACAAAGTGGTATCAAAGAGCTGCTTGAGCTAGGTCAATATAGCCAAATTTGGATCTACATAAGCATTTATTCCAATCTTTAAAGGAGAAAATTATGATTTTTAGAGCATTAAAATAAAGACATTATTTCCGTTACAATATCTATGAGAAATAGTAGAGAATGGATAACAATACCAACTGGTGTAATTGCTCAATCTTCTACTCAATAAGAAAAATTGAAAGAAAATAAACAAAAAGATGCAAAAGCCTTGTTCAACATCCAACAAGCGCTCACAAAATCAATCTTTTCAAGAATTATTAGAGCTTCAATAACAAATGTAGCATGGAATACTCTAAAGGAAGAATTCCAAGGCAGTGCCAAGGTAATATCCATCAAACTTCAAAGCTTGAGAAGAGAATTAAAGAATCTTCAAACGAAAGATTCTGAATCCTCAAAAGAATATTTTTCCAAATTAATGGGAATAGTCAAGTAAATGAGAAGCTATGGTGAGAAGATTGCAAATAAAAGAATTGTTGAAAATTTTTTGATAGGTTTCACCAAATAATATTTTTTGATAGTTGCTGCAATTGAACAATTGAAAGATATAGCTACTTTATCAATAACAGAGTTGATGAGTTCTATTAAGGCACATGAGCAAAGGCTTAGCATGTACAATGAAACCTCAATAGAAAATGCCTTTCAGTCTAAGCTACATGTTGGATTTAAACAGTTACATGGATCCAAGAAAAACAAAAGCGATTTTGGTGACAAGTTTAAAAATGATTCAAAGCTAAAAGGCAACCACAAATATGAGAAAGATAAAAAGTCAAAGCATCTGCTATGCAAATTTTACAAAAAAAATAAATCACCTTGAGAAGGATTGTTGGTATCGTGGCAATCCACAATGCTCAAATTGTAAAAGGTTTGCTCATAATGAAGAGAATTGTCACCTCAAAGAAAATCATCAAGAAAATTATTTTGAAGAATCAAAAAGTGTTAGTTCTCTTTTCTATGCTTATTAAGCAGCCACTGAAGTTAAGAGCAATATTTAGTACCTTGACAGTAGATATAGTAACCATATGACTGGAGATGAAAAAATCTTTACAAAAATTGATAAATTTATAAATATAGGAATGAAAAGATGAGCTTAGATACCTTTGTCTGATATGAATACCTTTGTTAGATATGGTGCAAAGGTATTATTGCTGTGAAGATAGAGAAAGGTACCAAACATATAAAAGATGTTCTTTCTATCACTTAATTGGACCAAAATCTTTTGAGTGTTGGCCACATCTGACAAAAGAAACAATCAAAAGATGAAAATAACCAAGGTAAAAATGAAGAAAAACAAAAATTTTCCTCTCAAATTTCACCATGAGAATGTTATAGCTATGAAAGCACAAATTGATGAATCATGGTCATGGCATTGACAATTTTGACATTTAAAGTTTCAAGGTCTAAATAAATTGCATAAAAAAGGTATGGTGATTGGGCTTCTAAATATTATTCAAGGACATAAAATTTGTGAAGAATGTGCACTTGGAAAACAACATTGAGTGCCATTTCCAATAGAAAGCTCTTAGAGAGCAAAGGCCCCACTTGAACTTGTCTATCAAGATATTCGTGGACCTATGTAAACAACATCACATAATGCGAACAATCTATTCATTGTCTTCATAGATGATTTAATCAGAATGACTTAGCTATATTTTTTGAAGCAAAAGTCAGAAGCTTGTCAATTTTCAAGAAGTTCAAAGCTCAAATTGAAAAAGAATGTGGGCACTCAATTAATACTCTCTGTAGTGATCAAGGGGGAGAAATTACTTTTACTAAGTTTGAAAAAATCCATAAAGATGATGAAATCAACAAACAGCTGACTACACTTTACAGTTCACAGCAAATGGCTTTGCTAAATGCAAAAATAGAACAATACTGGAGATGAACAAAACAATATTGAAAGATAAGAAGCTGCCTAACTCATTTTGGGTGAAAGCTATTTACACAACTATCTATTTGCTCAATCACTACCCAATAAAGTCTTTTCAGAACAAAACTCCATTTGAAGCTTGGTGTGGAAGAAGACCTTCGTTAAGGCATCTCAAAATCTTTGGTTGCTTGTGTTACATCCATGTTCCAAATGAAAAAAGACAAAAATTGAACAAAAAATCAGAAAAATGGATTTTTTTTTTTTTGCTATAGCACTCAATCAAAAGGTTATCGGGTATATAACCCACAAACTAGAAAGTTGTTTATTAGTCATGATGTGAAATTTGATGAAAATGCAATATGTAATTGAGGTGAAGATAGAGTTGAGAGGCAAACTATTATTCCTTTTAAGGGACAATCGCCAATTAGAAATGAAGAAAAATGAACCAAAAATGGAAGAAAAAGATTTAGTTGAGAAGAAAACTCCACATGAGGCATCTACATCCATAAGAAAATCTAATTGGGCAAAGAGGCTACCAAGCTAGATGGATGACTTTGTATATAATTTTTTAGCCATGGAACCTCAAATCTTTGAAATTGCAGCCAATCAAGATGTTTCAATTAAAGTTATGAATGATGAAATATATGTGATTGAGAAAAATAAAACATGAGAACTTGTCGAGTAATCCAATGGAAAAGATATTATAGGGCTGAAGGGGGTGTATAAAACTAAGCTTAACCCCAATGGCTCAATCCAAAAACACAACGCAAGGCTTGTAGCTAAAGGCTACACATAACAACCTGGAGTGGACTTTCATGAGACATTTGCACTTGTTGCAAGATTGGATACAACCAAAACTTTAATTGTCATAGCAACACAGCATAGATGGAAAGTCTACCAGCTTGATGTAAATTAGCATCTCTAAATGGCATTTTGGAAGAAGAGATTTATGTGGAGCAGCCACAAGGTTTCATTGTTGAAGGAAAAGAAGATAAAGTCTATAGGTTAAAAAAAGCACTGTATGTATTAAAGCATGCACCATGAGCATGGTATAGTTAGATTAACAGTTATTTCATACAGAAGGGATTTCTAAGCAGCAAAAGTGAACCTACCTTGTATATAAAGTCTCAAGGTAATGTTAACACTCTCATCTTTTTTCTGTATATTGATGACTTAATCTTTACAGAAAACAAACAAGAGATATTGCAAGACTTCAAATAAAAGATGACGAAGGCATATGAGATAAGTGATTTGAGACTTATGCATTACTTTCTTGGTATTGAAATAAGCCAGAAAGAAGATGGGATCTTCATCTGCTAAAGAAATATATTGAAAATTTTTTGAAAAAATTCAAAATGCATGGTTGCAATCCTGTCACTACTCCTCTAGTGGCAAATGAAAAATTGATGAAGGAAGACGATTCTGAAATGGCAAATCCAGCTCTTTAAAGAAGCATAATCAGAAGCTTGCTTAACCTAATAACAACAAGACCTTATATCATCTTTACCACAAGTTTATTATCAAGGTTATGCAAAATCCAAGCAAAATTCATCTTGCTAATGCAAAAAAGGTGTTGAGATATCTTCAAGGCACCAGGGATTATGAGATTTGGTACACTCATTCAACCCATTCAAAGCTAATTGGTTTTACTAATAGTGATTGGGCAGGAATACTAAATGATATGAAAAGTATATTAGGATACGCATCTTTCGTCTAGACTAATTTCTTGGGCATAAAAAAATAAGAAACTGTAACATTATCATCAATAGAGGCAAAGTATGTTGCTGT
>JAYJMB010000008.1:631068-653530 GCA_036873735.1 Pouteria campechiana
GACAGGAAAGAATGGCTGAAAACCGCTCTTAAAAAAAAAATCTCGCGGTTGATGCCATGATTATCCAACGCTGGGCAATGCATCGAAATGACATTAGCTGTTGGGCTGTCTTGAGCGGTCCAACCATTTCTTCCCCGCCTTAGATGTGTCCGCATGCACGAAAGTTTCCAAGAACCGCCATGTCATGCTCGATTTCAACGGTCCCATTGTGGAATGCCAACATCAGGTGGAAAAAAATTTCGCCAATTTTCACTCCTTTTCCCAACTCTTTAGTCTATTTTAACACTTTCACTATCTAATAACTATATTTTTTTTCTTATTATTTTATTATCTATATTTTTAATTACTACTTCTCATCACATTAAATAAAAAATTTACTTATTTTATTTTAGTTATAATCATTACTTTTTTGAACACATTACACAACTCCTTTTCAATTAAAATACAAAAATATAAAGTTTGTTAGGTTTAACTTGAAAGTTGGTTTGCAAATTAGATATTCTAATTTTTTTACACTGGTATTTAAAATCTTAATCATCAATTTTATTAGGAAAAATCAATTAATAGGATCAATTAGTGAAACCCGATGGGGATTAATTGTAGGGTTCAAAATGCTAAAATTTAAATCTATTAGAATTTATTTATAATTTTATTTTTAAATTAGATATTTTATTTATTTTTATTTGCATTTTAAACCTTAACCATCAATCTTCATTATACTTGGCAATTAATAGGTTTATTTTGTAACATTTAAAAACTTAAAGAGCCTTTTATAAATATTTAAAATATAATAGCAAATTTAAAATTAAAAAATTTATAAAGTTTATTTTGCAAATACCCCCTTTTTCCCAATTTCAAACGGACATTTAATGTCTTGTTTGTAAAAATGGAAAAGAATGCCTATTTTGCGATAAGTGAAACTTGAGGGCTGTTTTATAAACTACCCCTTTAATTTTTCGACGAATAGGCGGCGTAGCAATCTCGCGACAGCAAGATTGCGAATTGAAAACCTCGCTCGGCACACATCGAAACAAAAATCCCTCCATGGCGGCCTTTAAATTCTCTGCCCTAATCTAATCATTTTCTTCCGTCCGCGGCGAATAGAGAGCTGACCGAAACTCAGCTGAGACGAGAGCCGAGGTCCGTTAATGGCTTCCGCCAAGGTCAGTATTCTCAACCTGCTCTTCCATGTAGGGTTTTGAAACCTAAGCTATTAGCTTCTTTTCTTTCTTCGTTCTGATCTGCTGCGCTTCATGCTTTCTTCTTCTTTCCCTCGGTCAGGTTGACAACAATCGCAACTCCTTCTCCAAGCGCTCTCGCAATGATGGTGAGTTTTGTTTTCTTTCCTTTTGTGTCGCGTTTCTAGAAAGCACTCGTAGAGAGGTGGGGATGCCATTTCCAGGGTTGGGAATTGCAAAAACATTTCTAGGTTTTCTTTCTTATGTTTTTCGCTTGCTTTGCTTTTGATTTCGTACGCGGCTGAATTCACGGATTCACTGCCGCTTCCTCCTTTTCTTGTACCATACGGCATCTTGAATTCTGCAGCCTGATTGCCCGTTCAGTGTTTGTTTTTATGCTTGGAAGCATTGGCATTCTCGTGGATCGTTGGTGTCTCTGTGGTAATTTGTGTGTTGGGATGGAAACGAAGTTTGTTCTATGCAGTGATCCATTGCAGCACTTTGTGCGACATTTTTGGTAGGTTTAATACTTCTAGATAATGTTTTCATTATGCTTGTTGTAACTCCTGTGTTTGCTGAATCCAAAATTCAGTTTAATTGGTGCTATGGGTTTTCCAAGAGAAGTTTAAAATTTGTTTCTGATGCATCTAATGTACAGTTGGCTCTGTCAGGAAAACATGTGGAGTTCCAGCCTTCCCTCAAGTTGCTGCATAGGCAACCTTCAAGGCTTATTCCAGTGCAACATAATGAGAATGTCAACTTGTATGCAAGTCAATAATGCATTCAATTTGGTTGACAATCAGGGCATTTGAATGTCCTGATGGTGGCGAGAAACAGGAGGGAAGGAGGTAGGAGGGATGGGAAAGATGGTAGAAAGGTAGAGAGATGGAGACATAAAAGATTAGTGGGGAGGTAGATGAATGGCTTTGACTAAATTCCAGTACAGGTTATTAATTAAAATTAAAGCTTAAGCTGACAATCAAACACGTCTACATGGCTCAATGATCTAGTTTATGTCTACTCATAGTATTCTTGTTACTACGTGCTCAAATGCACATAAATACTGGGCACACTCTACTACCTGTTCTGCATAGTGTGTCTGAATTAAATTGTTACCAGTTTCTGTCAGAAACTGATTGAAAAAGCAATCCACATAATGTTTCAATGAGGGTAGGGTCTTTGGTATTTTGGCATTTTATTTGAGCAAAATGTAGATGCATTTGAAGGAATGATTGAACACTGTTGACTTCCTTGTGAAACTCTTTTTTTTTTTTTCCAGTCCATTGGAAGGGTCCATCTTATGCAAGTTAGGCTGGGTTTTGAGGATTGAGTCAAGATGGCTAAGACCCATCCCATCAGAGTTCATTTTTGGGAATCACTGTTCTCTGTTCTATGATTATTAATTAACCCAGACTATCTTATCAGAAAGGGGTTAAATACTAAGTATTGTAGGAATTCCAATATTCTGATTTGGAATCACCCTTTCCCATTCTGTGATCATCCATTATTCCAGACTATCTTATCTGAAAGGGGATAAGGATTGGAGAATTTCCTGTAGGTTTTTCTTTTAAATGCCCCATGCAATAGGCCTCATTTGGCAACTATTGATGACATCTTTGAAATAACATTTAACCATCCCTAATGAACCTACTCTATTCATATCACTATCTATATTTTTTACCTTAAAAAACCTATCTATTTTGTTTTTATTTACTTTATAATTGATATCATCTTCTATTTTGATGATATTATTTCTTTCCTTTTTATAGGGTTTGCTTTTTCGCTTCCCTTTACACTCCCCTTTGTGCCATACTGAACACACCATTGAAGTTTATTTTACTCTAGGCAGTGGTGTGCCAGCTACAGACTAAACCAAACCATGACTGAGACTATTGTGAATTTAGCCAAAACAATGACAAATCTGAGAAGCTATATCAGATTTCATGGGGATTAACTAATTCTAGCATTACAGCATATGATGTATATGTCAATCAAGAGGAGCCACATTTCACTAGATTTAAACTGTTCATATGTTTTCTAGACATGCATTTTTTAAAGGAACATTTGCTTCACGTAGACAGGTAAGGAAGGACAGACTTTAACCAAAGATGCAACAACCTTTTACCGGCCTTGATTTTGCTCTCATGGCACTGGCATCTTCTTTAGGATAAGCTATCTTGAGATTGTGCTGTTCTTTGTAAGCGAATCTGAGGTTCTTGTGACAGGTAAAGATATGGAAGGAAAGGTGGGAATCGTAAGACAAACTAAAAGCAAAACTCAAGTCTCCATTTCTAGGGAGAGCCTTTTTCTGCGTGCTTACACATCTTCTATGGGTGCTATTAATTACAAATGTTCCCACATTTGCTGGTCATGTGACAATATTTAGAGAATATCTTTCCTCCTTTGGCTGCCATATGATAATGTTCTGGGGATTTCTTCCACATGCAGAAGTCAATTAAGCAATGTCCTGGACCAATGAATCTATTACTTTCTGATCCATAAATGCATGCATGCATACATATGTCCGTATAACTTTAAATCAAGCTTATCTTTATGAATAGGTATAAGAATATTTGAAAAAAAATCTGTAAATTTTTCTGCTACTGGCCAAGAAAACTAAATAAAAATATCTCAATTCTTAAAAGGCAAAGAATTAGGAAGTTTAAAGATAATTATTCTCAAAATAATTATATCCATCTATCAACAACTTTGATAAGCATATCTGGATTCTTTAGAAGAGGCAGAGACGCGCCAATTCTATTTACATGCCTTGACAAACCTCAAACATATGTGATTGCGTTTTGGATGAATTCAACCAAAACTTATTTATCAATTTCCAACCTTTGGAATTGGACTTATAAATGCCATAACAATTTGTAAAATTATTCATTCACATGCCAGGAATGTTTTGGAAGGTATGGATGTTTGATTATATACTTAAGGGTGTCATGAGTAATTGAAGGAATTTTAATGGTTTCTCTTAAGTGCTTTCAATTTTTGTTGCTCACTTGATTGTTTTACTAGGACAATTGTTAGGTTCTTAGATATATAGTAGATAAATTGATGGCTGGATTGAATTTTATCCAATCATCATAGTGAGCCCAAATGCAGAGATTTCATCAAGTTACTGTGTATTTATATATGTATATATACACATTATGTTATACTTCCTCTTTGCCTTCTGCTTACAACTGTTTGATGCAGAACTTGATGAGGCTGTGCACCTGAATTCGGGTTATTTATTTTTAAGGATGTTTTATTTAAATTTTGGATGTTAAGTGTCCATTTGGGAATGTGGAAAGAGGTAGAAAAAAGGAATGTGGAAAGTGAAGGAAAAAAGAAAGAATGATGTGATGTGATAGAGGATAATTATTAGAAATAATATGAATAAGGAAAAAATAGATAGACTTTTTGTATGAAAAGTTTGGAAATAATAATTGAAAATATAGGTAATAATGGGGAAAGTAGGGTTGTTAAGTAGTTTAGATGTCAAATCATATTAACAAGTGTAGAAAGAATGAGTGGAAAACTTTTGCTTCCTTTTTTCCCAACGGAGTCTTAGTTCTTTTTGGGGATTTGATGCGTCTCAAGTGATCAACACATGGATTAACTTGATAAATGGTTTGAATTATAAGTTTTATTTATATGCAATGCATTGTTAGGGCTTTATTTTGCTCTATAAATAGGGTGCATTGAATTAGTTTTGGGACAATGTTGTTGAATTTAGAGAAAATTGTCGTGTTTCCTACTTTCCAATTCCAACTCATCATTTGTAAATTCATCTATTTTCTTCCCTTTCTTCTCTTCTCATCCCCTTGAGAGGATCTTTCCTCTTTCTTCTATATTTCTTCCTTTTATGTGCTACATCTCCTTTTTCTTTTTCTTTTTTTAAATTTGATAATCCATCATCTTCATTATCATTCTGGCCTTGTCCCATCTATTCCTGCTTGGATTTGTGCATAATTTTCTATCATTTTTTACTTACTAAGTTAAATTATCAAGTACCAATAGGCAACTGTTATTTCCTCACATTCCATGAGGGTTATCTATTCCAATTCATGTCAAGTACTTTCTCCATTTTAGCTACATCAGTAAGTTTTCACCCTTGCAAATCTGCAAATTTTGTTTGGAGGCTTCTGATTAGAATTGTTGTACATGAGTGTTATCTTGGTCTACTATTTTGGAATTTGGATGGCTTTGGAAGGATTCTTAAGGATGAATTGAAATGGGATGTGTGACTAGATTCTGGAAACTGCTCAAACTTCTCAAACTTACAAACTTGCATCATGCCCTCTGACAAGGGCATGAGTATTCTGTGCACTGTGATTAGTTCTAAACATTTTTTCACATGTGCAGCTGCTAAAAATGATGGAGATTGGACCTGTCCTCAGTGCGGAAATGTGAACTTTGGGTTTAGAACTGTTTGCAACCGTGGGAAATGTGGTGCTCCTCGACCCCCAACCACTCCGGTATATCACCTTTATTGATTTTGCATTTGCTGTTATTTTGTTTGGTTTTAGAAATAGTTACAGTTCTTTCTGTCTTGTGTTCTTAATGGTTGCTATCACTAGATGAACTGGCCTTGCGAGCTCAGTTTTATGTCTATGCTTTTGATATGTTGGTTCTTGTCAAAATATTATTCTTGTGTCTCTGTGTTCCTATTGAGAGTTACATAAGTGCTTTTAGCCTCTTAAAAATATTCCACATTGCTGCAGAATTATAATTCGAATTCCAGAATCTTTTGAAGGAACTGTACTAATCATACCACTCATCAAATAGAAACACCCAATAGCTAAATAACTGGTTATGTACAGTCTTCATGTCTTTTCATGTTTATGGCCCCAGTGAGCCATATGAGATATTTCCTGGTATTGATTATTTTACAGCTTGAAATCGTTAGGATAGATGATCCAGGAGACCACAATGTTCATGAATTCTAATCATGCATGCATGTAGTATTTCCAAAGATTGATTTCATTCTTTTACTGCTTCAAATCCTTTTGATGGCTGATGTAGCAGGCGGCAGGTACTTATTTGAATTCCAATCATGCATTCATACCTTTGAACTGAGCTTCTTTCATATTCATAATCTTGATAGGCCCCACAAAACATTTCCTAGGATTCATTTTTTTACTGCTTGAAATCCTTGTGATGGATGACATAGCTAGCTACATACATTTACATGAATTCCAAAACGTAGTTACAATAATGACATGCCTAGATATGCTTATGTTTGCATGCAGACATTTTGTTAATGACTAGATGGTCTATGCCAAGGTCTGAGAACTCTGCATCAGCAAAACTTTTTAAATGACTGTACTGAAAGCCCCCTGAACTTGGTTCCAACATTATTCAAAATGAAATTGATTGCTCACTCATCTGTTCAGTCCTAGTTATCTTGGTTAACAGTTTCAAGAAATAACTTGCTCACATTGTCAATGGAACCAAGGATTGTTTGATGTTTCATTCATCTTTTTGTCAGTCAAAAGATACCAATTCGGCATCTTACTAAGAATCCTTTTTCCATCACTTTAATATATATTTTAAATCATTTCAATCATTTAATGGAATTATTCTGTTGGCTGTGACAGAGAATGGGGTCAGCACCTCACCCAAGCAATTTCGAGCATGCTCCTCCCATTTATTTTGGAGGTGCTGGAGCTCCTCCACCATTACCTGGGTATGGACCTCCACTTCCATACACAGGAATCCGATATGACTATAGGCCACCTGGTGCTATGACACCTTATGGGCTTATGCCGCCATATGGTCCACCTGGACCAATGGGAGGTCTCTTTCTCTCTCTCTGTCTCTCTCTCTCATATGTTTTCATGCATATACATACATACTTCTTTGTATGTATGTTTGTGTACGTAAAATCAATTCTCTATCTATTTATCTTATGAGTTCTTTGATGAAATAGGTGTTGGTTTTGGTCGTGCGCCTGCGATGGATGGATATGGCTTTGGTTTTCGAGGATCTCCATTGCCTGTATGCATGTTTTGACCTTTTTTTTTTTTCGTTATTGTTGCTGCTGCTGCTGCTGTATTCCTGAGAATTTGTTTGCTTTGGATACTGAAGGTTCCAGCCCCGTGGTCAGAAGGAGGGTTTTTACCTGATAACAATGCATCTCGAAAGCGCCGTGGAGGTAATGAGATGCAATATATTTCATTTTTTTTATTATTATTCTCAGTTTGATCCAAAATATACATATGAGTATAGTCTCTCTCTCTCTCTCTCTCTCTCTCTCTCTCTCTCTCTCTCTCTCCCTCCCTCCCCCCCTGAGAATCTGTGTTCATCATCCTTGAAATGTTGCCTTTACCTGTTTCAGAAAGTATTTGATATATGGATTTATAACCATGTTAGGGGAATGATTGTTGATTGAAGGGATTTCACCAGAATACCTTAGACTTTTCAAGTTTTTGTTTTCAGCCACCACATTCCCTTGTATTAAGAATATCTAGGAAGCATGTCCATGAATTGCTTAGCTTGTTAATTTTTATGTCAATTTATCTTTGCCAAGTCTCCAATTGCATAGCACAGTTGGCAAGCAGATGCATTTGCATAGGTCTAGGGTTCAAACCCTGGCACAATTATTTACCTTACATGTAAACACTACTAAAACTAATATAAGAATAAGTGAGCTAATATGCACACACATCCAAGAGCAAGAGAAGAGCAAGAAGAAAGAGAAGGGGAAGGAGAAGCAGAAGAAAAGAGGATAAGCAGGTGGAGGAGGAAAAAAAAAATAAGAATAGAAGATTAATCTTTGGTAAAGTTCATGCCTTTTGGTCCATAAGAGATAAGCTACCTGCATGCTGAATGATGTTTCTTTCCAAGCTAGTGCATGCCAAATGATGGTTCTATACAAGCTATTTCCTCTTATTATAGTACCAGTATTTTGTGGTTTTTATTTGTTACTAACTGTAGACATGGTCACTGATACTTACCTTGATATATTTTTGAATTAAGGGATGTTATAAAATACTCCCCTTATGTTTCCAATAATCTCATATGCCCATCTAATGCGTTTTTTTTTTTTTTTTTTTTTTTTACAAATGCTGTCTTTATGTTTTATGACAATCTCATTCATTTGTGCATGAAAAATTGACATTTATTGTTCTTTTAAAGCTTATGGATACCGATTCATTTGATTTAATTACTGTTTAAAACTGTTCATTAGGAATATTATCAAATGAATAAAAAAGTTTTAAGAATTGTATTTTATCAAATCCATCATCTACTATTTATAAATCTAATTATAATTTCATTTCACATCCAGTTATCATGTATTGCGAAAAACCAAAGCTTAATCATGTTATTATTAGACCACCAGTTGAAAGTCATATTCTCGAATTCCCTTAGATAAATCATGTTGATTGCTTTTTATATGTTTAACCTTAATGCTGATACTGATACTGCATTCTAATAAGTGGACTAGATTTTATGTACCTTTATGGGGATCTGTAAATATCAGTTTTTCATATATGCATGGAAGGGTACTATTATGATTTAGAAAAAAAAATTGTACTTTAGAGCCAGGAGGGAGTATATGAGATCATCAGAAACATGAGGGGCATATCTGATAAGAGCAGCACTGTATAATTCATTATTCTTCACGTATTGTGTGAAAATTTTCTGTGTAAAAAGCCAAGTTTCTTTTGTTGTTAATGTTGAAGCTAGATTTTATCTGCCCTGGAAATTCGATATGTTTTATGTTGGCGTTTTTAGGTTTAATTTTTTAAATCTTGGCAAAGTGTTTCTCAATGTCTCTGCAGGACCAGATGGTTTGTCTGAAGGAGATTGGGTTTGTCCCAAATGTGAGAATGTTAACTTTGCATTTAGAACAACATGCAACATGAAGAAATGTGGAACACCTAGACCAACTCCTGTAAGTCTTTATTCCACTTTTTTGTTTCTAATAAACTCTTATCATTTCAAATTGTTAAGTTATTATCATATTTTACTGTTAGGCTGCATTTGGTTAGTGGTAAATGTAAAATGTAAAAATAAATGGCATTAGCAAGATAAGTGTCATGTTAATAGTAAAGTGAATAAATGCAAAATAGATAGGCTTTTTGGATGGAAATATAGGTAATGATGATGAAAAAGTAGGGTTGTTTTGGTTTTGGTGATTGTCACAGTGGAGGAAAAAGGTTTTTTCTTTTTTTTTTCCCCCACCAAACACAGCCTTAGTTACATGCCATTACTGTCCTTTGAAGTGAATGAACACAAATTTTGAATAAGGCCATTATCAAATCAAATTAAAAATCTAATTGCTCTCTTGCTAAGTAGATGGCATGAAGAATTGCTATGATATTTTGGAGTGGACTGAGCCATACTTCAACATTCATTATGTGGCATACTGAATGTATAGAAACACATACATAGTACATAAATGCACATGCATTCCTGTGTGTCTATAATCTGTAATTGTGTGTGGTATGTCTATCAGATGTGGTTGCATTTCTTCATAGACCCATGAAAAGCCTATGAAGCGTGACTTCAGAGTTGTCGTCCTTGCATCCTTTTATCAGAGTTAGAAACATAAATGAATATAATCCTTTTTCCTTTCAACCTATTTATACAAATTGGTAATATGATGAATCAGGACTTTTTGTTTTCCCATTTCCTTTCAACCTTTTTTCATCAAAATTGGAAATATGATGAATCTAGGGTTTCTTTTCCTTAGGATTTGATTAGCAATCCTTTGTATTTTGTTAGAACGCTGTTTTCTTTTTCTTTCTTTTTTTTTATTTATAAATTTAGCAAAATTGGTTTCACTGCTGTGAAATGGTATGATGATGCCTAAGGGAAATTTAATTGGAGATGAGTAATACCCTACATTTCAGGTCCATGGAGTATGTAGAATTTTTTTGAAAATTTAGGAAGATTGATGGTCTCTACTTTTGCTGGGGTTGCCAAGAAACCAGTTTTGCATCATAGGATGTCCACACTGGAGGAACCTATATGATCCTGTATACAACAAAGTTGGGATTGCAAAATGGGCATTAGTGGATATGGAAGATCTTAATGCTGAACAACTCACATGGCAATGGGTCTCATGTGGGTTGCTAGAGGTTTGTCTGCACCTTATAGCCACTATACATGAAAGTGCCAAAACAGTCCATCAAGAGTCATCTGAATGTAAAATTTGCCCAACATGCTTTTCATCATCCCTGGGCAACAATTTTCATTAGTTTCCAGCGCAAGGTAACCGTGACTTTCTATAAGCATTCCCAAATGGATCCATAAGCAATGAGAGAACATTTAGGCTGTTGAAGAAGCTGTTGTGGTGTGAAAAGCTAATGAAAATCCAGTTATACTGGACTACATCTCCACTGGAACAAACTGTGATAGTTCCTGTCAGTTTCATTGACAAATGTTCATCTTTATCACCTTTTAAAGAATATGCATCTTTTGGTCAAGATTTCCTGCCATAAGGAATTCTATTGGAGAAAAATAAGAGTGATTTTTCTCACTGCTCTTGTTATGTTGCTAGTTAGTAGTTTTCCTGATGAAAATCCTATAGCAATTGTCTTTTGGGAAGATGTTCAAGAGAGTAATCTTTGGTGAGTTGGTTCTTTGCAACTTCACCAAGGAATTGGGTAAGCTCATTGAGAGTTGTACATTGCCTCTTACAATTGAGATATCCTTCAGAACCTCGTGATAGTAACAATGCTATAACACAAATTTCCTAATTGAAGGCAATCTCAGATTCTGGAAAATGCTACTCAGTGTTGTAAATATATATTTATCCCATTGTAAATTTCGATTTTAACTAGCTAAATGTCATTAGTTTCATTTGAATAATTTGCATAATATTAGTACAATCTACTGTGGCAAAAAATAATTCCACTGGAAATAATATAATAGTGATGCTTAAATTATCTCTTTAAGCCATTGGCGATACCTCTACTTGAATTTATGTTCTTTTGAAATCTTGCTATGTAATCCATATAATGTGATGCGCCAGGTGTGTTACTTTGCCTATAGTGCCTGTCCTGAGCTATTTACACAAGTAGTTTGGATAAGGGTATGCTATGTAGCATAAGCTACACGATGCTGTGGCAAAGCTATTTAAAACACTGATGAAAGACAGATGTAGAACCTCAGCCTAGGTGACTGCAGAATTACTTCTTTTCCTTTTCTTTTTCTTTTGTGTTTTTATTTAATGAATAACTCTTAAGGGTGCACAGTATATTTGAGGTTATTTTCAGGTGCATTGCCCTTTCAAATAATTCATGGAACTTGCTTTGCAATTCTTTAGCAGATCAAACCTTCAGGACAAAATTATATATGAAATTGATGGGACTATCCCTAGAAAGAGCATTTTGTTCAGTTGGTTATTTGCGTTTTTCACTTTTCTCTCTTAAATAGTTAACGGTTGTTCAGTTCCTACATTGTCAGAGCTAACAGTTGTCAAAATTTGCTGCACTTGGGGAAGAAGCTCCAGTAGTCTACCCATCTTTGGCATGACTGCTCAATGTGAAATGCAACATGGCATGGAGACAGGATTGGCTAGAAGCCAGTTCTGTCCAAGAGCCATTTCAAGATGCATGTGGCATTTGGCAATGAGTGGAAACAGGGATGGAAATGCATTCCCCATAGATACAATAAATGCATGTGATATGTATGTATCCCACATACCATAACCACTATTTGTTTCTTTATCTGTCTCACATACCATAACAACTTTAATTTACCCTTATTGTGACCTACTGTATTTTTAATCATTAAACCCTATTTATTTTAATATTGTTCATTTTTTGGCTCTGTGTCATTCACCCTTCTACTGTAAAAATTTTGGTAGAAGCAATGTAGAAGTCATCTTTTTTCATTTTTATCTGCTACTAGCTACCATTCTAACCCTACGTTTTCTGCATTATTCTCTACATCTCTCCTAAAAAAGCTCTATTTTAACTTAAATTTATGGTGGATATTACTTCCTATTATGCCGACATCATTACCTCACATTTTACACTTTTTAACAAACTTTTTCTACATTTGCCCAAACAGAATTTTACAGTTGATATCATTCTCTATGTTGCCGACATAATCCATATTTCCATTTCCAATGTATCCAACGACCCTCTAAATTTTTTTGCAAATGGATTTAGGCATTTTCCCCCCTCCCTGTTCCCCTTTTTGTTTAGGGTCCAAACCGGTCTGCATCTAGCAACAAGGATTCAAGTGCACCAGAAGGCAGCTGGACTTGCAACAAATGTGGCAATCTGAACTACCCTTTCCGAACAGTTTGCAACCGAAAGGGATGCGGAAGCGAGAAACCCGATGCAGGTAATTAGCTGGATTATATTGACCGAATGGCATTATTCAGTTTGGCTGGGAGTGTGAGCGTGTTATAAAGGGTGACGGTATCATGAAGCAATGGAGATGTTTGGAGAAGCATGAAGTTGATCCTGGGTGCTAGTGCAACTGTCCAGTAAGCTTTTTCTTCTCTAATCTTGAGGCTTTTCCTTGTCTGCCCATGGCAGTTGTGATGTAGGCTAATTGAGGCCATGTAGATTTTATCCTGAAAAGAAGGGTTCTTTGTTTCTCAGATGATGAACTTTTAAATATTTTTGAGTTAGTAACTTGACAGAAGATTGTGTTCCTCCATTACATATTGAATACGGTACATCTTGCAAAGTGCCAATGGAGTTCTTCAAGCAGGTCTTCCCCCGAGAATCACAGCAACCTATGGCTGGTGTCAGTCCCAGCATATGAACTTTGCGAGTCTGCCAAAGGTTGATAATGGGCAGTTCTACTACAGATCCGTGGAAATGTTGATGCCATATGGTGGTGGCTTTCATCCTTGTGTGTTGTTTCTAATTGAATGTATCTGCTCTTGGGTGAACTATGCAACCGCAGTCTTTATGAAACAAGGAAAACAGCAAACTCTTCAGATTCAGAAGCAAGTGCAACTGCGCGATTTTGCTGACCTTTTTATTCGTCCTGCTTGAAAAGGTTAACAAGAGGTGCTCGGTTACCTTTGATGCAGTCTGCCATTTGGAGCCCGTTTCTTATTTTTTAAGAAAAGTGGATATGTATCTAAACGTAAGATTAGAAAATCATTTCAATATGAGCAACGATAGGTCCAATTTTTAGCGTTGATTGGCGGACCAACCATTGATAATCAGGAATTGGGCAACATGTTTGTCTAGCATTTCGACCAGCGAGACCGGTCAAATAATAACAAAATCCTCACACATGTTAGGCTAACTGCACTGAGAAATTGGGGGAGCATCCGGTTTGTTTTCAACCTGAATGTAAAACAGTTTGTTGATATTTTAGTCATTCGAAAATTCAAACAGGATTATCCTAACCTGAATAATCCGAAAAGTAATTATGACATGGATCATGATAATAGAAATGTTCATGACCATATCATTACCATGTAATAATAGAAATTTTAATTAATATAAGTTTACACAAGCTATAACAAATAGTAATAGAAAGTTAATAGATGTGTTTCTAGATGGCTATAATATGCGAGTAAGAAATATATTAGATAATTGATTTAAGCCTAGGTATTCAAATAAAGTATTCTATTAATCTAACTGCATTTTCTTTATGTATTTTTTAAATCTTTTGAATTTTAAAAGATTACCTTTTTTTCATATGTCATTTTCGATTATTTATGCAATAAATTATTAAAATAAAATCCATAAAATTCATTTTAAATGATATAATGCATTTATTAAAATTGTCCATCTGTTTTCCATTCGAATCTAAACCAAAATCTCATTAAATTAGTTTGGTTTGAAACAAGATTTTAAAAAGTGATTTTTAATTTGGTTTGAGTTGAATGTTTGAATTAGAAGCAGATTAGGCTCCACCCAAACCAAAGCTGAATTGCACCCTCATTGTCCAATGCCTTAAAAGCCAATTTTGACACGGCAATGCACTGACACAAAAGTGCACAGTTGCTTGTTTGTTCCAATTACTTTCTCACACACCTTGTCACGGAGATTTTAAGATCTGAGTCATCTGTATCCGAGCTCTTCGAATCAACGGTCAGGATCAACGACTCTGGTCTTTCTAAATGCGGTAAATCTGTACCGTTGGAAAGAAAGATCTAGGTCACCGCAATCGAATGGTCGGCCACACCGCAAAAATCTAAGGCATGCGGCGTTGCGTCTTCCCCACGCCTAGCGAACGCCTTTTAATACGTGCCCTCTATCTTTTCTTCCGCATCCGCTCTCTCTCTCTCTCTTTATGGATGGGAATACAACGATATGGATCGATTAATGGACGGTTTGGATCTGAAGAATAATCAGCCGAAATCTCGGATAGGCGCCGCAGAAGCTTCTCGACCCAAAACGCCGATCTCTATATAAACCCCAACTCCTTCTCGCTGCATGTTAAGCGCCTGTAGAAACCCTAGTTTGATGTCAGGTCCTTGTTAGGGTTTTCTTTCAGTGTTTTTCAAGATTTTCTCTGTTGTAATGTCTTTTAGCTGTTTTGTGGGTTTTGGATCGTCTTTACTTGTTTTACGACTCTCTAATCTCTTCCTTTCGTTCTTTACGTCTGGAAGATTTTTTCTTCGATTTCCAATCCCAATCCTTTTTGATATTTTTGGTAATTTACTTTGAAGCTTTATTATAGTTATTATTATTATCATTATTATTATTATTTGTATTCTAAGTAGGTATTGCAATTTTCTTTTGATCTGATTACGTCCATGATCATCTTCCCCAGAATGATCATCTTTCTTCAGGAAATTGGTATTTCGGTTGCGTAGGGATTTTTTGGGACGTCTATGATGATAAATCCAAAGGCTTGTTTCTCAAAACATTCGCAGTGGCCGCCTGAGAGCTTTCGCCTTCGCCGGGCTTGAGAGCTTCTGCTGCTTCATTCCTTCCTTGGATGTCTGAGACTCTTCCTGCCATTTGCCTTTTCAATCTCCTTCCGCTGCAATTTTGCTTGTAGGCCTATCAAAGTAAATGATTTTCGAATGAGTGACGGAGGAAGCTTTTGGGTAAAAGCTTCCTTTACATGAAGGGAGCAAATCTTGATTAGTGTTTGTAAATTCCCCTGTAAACGTCACAGAAAAATGCCTCTAGATGTTGAGCTCTTCTCCTTTGGGGAGTTTGTTCCGTCGGTGGGGCAGGTCTCATATTCCATCGCCTTCTGTAGCAGCGTCGCTGCCATTACCTGATGGGACTGGCCATGAGACATACATTTATCATTGTTTTGATTTAATGTTCATTTGCATTTACCTTTTGCAATTATTCTTCAATGAGGGAATGGGTTTTTGATGCTCGTGTTGGATCCAAGCGCTTTTTTCTCAAATCATTAGCAGTAGAGCTTTAGTGTTGTGGTATTGTTCGTGGAAATATGTCGGTTGATTTGGGACTAAAACGTCTGCCCCATTGGCTGTTTGTTAGAAGTGCCTTATGGGATGAACAAGTCCCTAAATTGGAACTATCCATCTGCACTTTGTTGGCTAATATGTCTTACCTTTTTAGTTTATCATGAAGGATGGTACATTTGATTCTCTCACTGCCTTCGTTTCTCCTCTGCTTTGATCCTCTAAATCGTTGTGGCTTTGCGTATTTCAATCTTCACACCGACATTCACAGGGAAAATTGGGTGGTATGCTAATGTTGGGGGAATTGTAATTCAAATTTCAAATGAAAGTGAGCTTTTGAATCGTAGTACTCACCAATCACAACATACTAAGCGGAAGGGAGTAGTTAAACGGACATCTTACCACAGCGAGGACACAATCATCCAAGGCTCAAGTAACCTTTTAGAACTACAACCAAAACATCGGTAAATGGCACGCATGCAGCCTAATGCTCTGCCGTTCTGAAATCAACTTGATACTCCCAAATACTGATTTATACATCAGAATATAAACAGTAGGACCGACCAACGCTTTCAGGAGTCGTCCACAAAAAGTGGGCTACCACTAAGAATGACATTAAAATCTATCTGAGTTTAGGTTTATATAGGCAATGCCGACAGGAATTAGGCAAATCTAATACTTTTAGTTTAGGTTTATTTAAGCGATGTTAAGATAATATTATTCATTTTTCTCTTTTAAAAAATAATATTTTAAGTATATAAAATTAGATTCAAATATTCAGATATGATATAAATATTATCAATTATTAAAGTTTTAATTACTTATTTATATTAATACTTTTAAAATTATAAAAATAATTTTTATTTTTTATAATTTTTTATTTTATTTTTTTACTATGATGATTAAATATTAATTCTTTATATTTGAATGTTTATTTTTAATTGATAAGTAATAAATCTCATATATATATATAATATTTTATAATTTTAAATTATTTTTAAAAAATAGTAGGAATCTCTTCTTTCCACAAAATGAGATTATATCTATTTAATATGTAACTTAGATTTACATTAAAATTTTATAGTAACTTAAATTCTTATATATATTATATATATATTAATATTAAAAATATCAAGTATTTTTTTCTAAGTTAATAATGTATATTAAAATATTTTATTATTAACACTTATTTTAAATATTAGAATTTAATTTGCATACTATATTATTTGAATAATTCTTCTACGAATTTCTAATGATGGAGTTAAAACATATTTTTATTTTTTTTTTGTTATTTGAATGGTAAAAATACTTTCAACATATTATAGTCAAATAAATATGTAATGTTAAAAGTATTTTTTACTAAAATTCTATTATAAGAGTACTTTTTTAAAAAGTAATTCCATAGGTGGGCCAAACGAAGCCTTAGGCTGTTTGGTCACCCGATGAGATTTAGCACTTTTACAAAAGTGTTGTGCGTTCCAATAGAAACAATAATTTATAGCTTCTACTTAATGTGTAAAATGAGCTTTTATAGTGGAAAAAAATGTGGTGATTAAAATGCGCAACCAAAACTAACCCCATGCAATGCATGATTCACTCCTCAAAAAAGCACTTTAATCCTATGCAAACGTGTGGCCAAATGAAGCCTTAGATATAGTGAATTAAGAAGTAGAGTCTATTAGAAAAATATAATAGAGTTTTTTTGACTCGTATATAGCAAGGGAGTGTATTAAAAAAGTAAAGTATTAATGACATTAAAATATAAGTAATAATGAGAAAAAAAAGATTGTTATAATAGTTAAAATATTGCATTTGTTATCATGAAGAGTGTATTGCAAATGTATGTAGATTTATTTCGATGCATTAGTATTATGAAACTCTTTTGATTGATGTGATATCTATTTGTCATTACTTGTATATTAAAAAAGTATTGATGTCATTAATACTATACTTTTTTAATATACTCTTTTACTAATGCACTTTTCTAACTAATTAGCAACCATCTATCACAAATATTGTCATGTATGTGCCTAAGGTATGTTTCGATGAATGCATATCTACGTTTTAGGGTATATGTTCATTATATACTCTAGTATACACTTCGATCAAACAGGGTATTTATAAACATAACTTACGATTCAAGTATTATCCTTATTTTTTTTTATCATTTTTTATATTATTTTAATTGATAATTCTCATATATTATTTATTTTCTAATCATCTACTTCTATTTCTTTCAATCAACGTAGCTCTAAAAAATATATCACATATATCTGTAAATATATTGACACTGTTCATAAATTTTGAAATACACAAAGTATTCCTACTCTACTTTTTTTTTAAAAAACTTTTTTTTTGTTTTTTGTTCTTTGTTCTTTTTATATTCATCCATTCTTCCAATGCACCTAGATCCGAAGGACGAAGATTTGTCCTTTATATCTGTAAATATAAAATATAAAATGTTAAATTCTATAATAATCTATAAGTAGATTTGTATTAGAATAAATTAAAATCCTTAAACATCCAAAATAAGTAAAGCCCTCTCTTGAAATGATATGATGCATGATTTGATACATAAAGTCTAATATGACCATGACTTACGAATACAATAAAGATCCTTATAAATGGATATAAACCGTCCAGTTGATTGGATTTGTCTTTGATCACCCATCTTGCCAAAATGTCATCATTTTAATTGATGTGACTTAAAGAATAGATGGCATGTGTTGCTATTGGAAAGTGAAATGAAAAGTTTATATAAAATACATTTTCCTGGGAAGAAAGTGAAATTTTGAGCAGCTAAAATGAGAGGTTTGAATGAAAATATAATGTAAATTGGTACACTTTGCTACCATTTTATTGCTAATAGAAAATTAAAAACATAGAAATAGTGACTAGTATATTTTTTCATGTTAGCTATGGCATAGAGTAGTAAAAATGTGATAAATATATATTGTAGATGACCATAATATCAGAAACGATAGATATATTAAAAAAGATGATAAATAAATTTCTTGCCCAAGACGTGAAAGAATTTTTTTTCTTAAATGATTCATTTATTTTTAAGTGAACCATAACATATCAACTATCCATAAGGATGGTAATTATATAGATTTCACTTTCATAATTCATACGTTGTTGGTGTTTAATTATACAAAAATATATTCAATTGACTAATGTTTATAAATACTATTTAAAATAGTACTATATATATATATATGAAAATTTTTAATTCAAATTGTCAATACTTTCTCAACTCTGTGGTATATGGTTTATGAAATTGTGGTCATATTAATGTGCGGTGTGGATCGATTATTCGAGATATCGCAAGGCCAGAAGTTTCCTTAATAAACCAAAGATCGCCTCTAAAACCCTACTCTGGTCTGGCGCCTCGGTTGGTCGACGGCTTTCAGAGAGGCAGGGGTTTTTCTACCTCATCTCCAGCCAGGGTTTTCGTATTGCTTCCAGCCTGCAAAGATCTGTGCCTTTTTCGGCGATGATCTGCGGATCTTCTTGACAGCAAGGTTTTAGATCTTCGGTAGGCTAGGTTTTTATAGGCGATGATGAGAAATCTACAGGCTTGTTTCTCAAAACATTCGCAGTGGCCGCCTGAGAGCTTTCGCCTTCGCCTGGCTTGAGAGCTTCTGCTGTTGGAATCTTCCTTGGATATCTGACGCCTATTGTGTTTTTCTGATGGGGTTTTTCCTTTGTTCAGGTCTTACAATTTGTCAATTTCCAATGTCAAACCTCCTGACAATTAACCATTTTCTCATCATTTATCCCAGTAATCCTTATTGAAGTCATTTATTGTTCTGATTTCATTTCGTTATTTTTCTGACGCGGCCTGGATTTTGGCATTGTCTGTGATGATAAATCCAAAGGCTTGTTTCTCAAAACATTCGCAGTGGCCGCCTGAGAGCTTTCGCCTTCGCCGGGCTTGAGAGCTTATGCTGCTCCATTCTTTCCTTGGATGTCTGAGACTCTTCCTGTAGACTACGTTTTATATTTCTTGCCTTTTCTCTTTTAATCTCGTTTCACTCAGAGTTTTGCTTTCTGTCTCTTGAAGATTTTGATTTTTTATTGAGTGACGGGGGGAGCTTTTGGGTAAAAGCTTCCTTTGCATGAAGGGAGCAAACCTTAAATAGTGTTTGTAAATTCCCCTGTAAACGTCACAGAAAAATGCCTTTAGATGTTGAGGTCCTTCTCGTGTAAGATCCTCCGTCGGTGGGGCAGAGTCTCATATTCCATCGCCTTCAGTAGCAGCGTCGCTGCCTTTAACTGCTGGGATTGGCCATGGGACGTACATTTTTTTTTTATTTAATCTTCACTTGCTTTGTTTTTCCAGTTTTTAAAGTCCTTTTCTGAAAATGTCTTCTTTTACTGTTTGCATTTTTTCCTCAGTCATGAAATGTGTTTTTGATGGTTGTCTGGATTCCATCTTCTGGAACATCAGTGATGCTAAATCCACAGGCTTGTTTCTCAAAACATTCGCAGTGGCCGCCTAAGAGCTTTCGCCTTCGCCGGGCTTGAGAGCTTGTGCTGCTCCATTCCTTGGATGTCTGAGATTGTATTCTGTTCTCTTTTAGCCCTGTTTTCGTAGTTTACTCTTGCTTGGCACGTTTTTTTTCTTTTTTTGGGATAAATCGTCTGCCCCATTTGCTATCTACATGTGCCTTTATGGGATGAACGGAATCCCTTACATGGAAATAACCATGTATTTTAAAATCTTTTTTCAAACATTCAAAGCGTTTTTTTAGCAGATTTTAGGTTCTTTGATTTATATTGCATGAGTCTATCTAACTCGTTAGTGTTTTTATATTCAACGCATTAGCAGGGCATCTAAGCAGGCTGACGAGCGTAAAGAGCTTCGAGCAGAGATTAGCGCCGAGATTGAAGAAGCGCGGGTTGAATATGCAGGAGTGGAAGAAAAGGTCAGCAGCTTTGAAGGAAATGATCGAGATGGAAATATGGAGATATATAATTATGATAAAAAAGATGCAACTACATATGAAAATATTCATATTACTTAATTATTCTTTTTCTATTTTCATCCATTTTCGTGCATCTTCTTAAAAATTTTAAATAGTACTTATTTTTTTTATTTTATTTTGGAGTTCAGGTGACCTAAATAAACAATAGTAATATTTTGGTTTAATATTTTAAGAGTTTAGTATGCAGAATTCAAATTTAACCCAAACTGAATTATAATATGGTTTGGTTAGGGTTTAGAATAATTACAACATAAATATTGCATTATTGTATAAACAGTAGAAAAAATGACTCATGTACTTTTACGTTGGCTATGACGTAAAGTAATAAAAGTATTTTTTAGATAATCATTATATAAATAAATAATAGAAATATTAAGAAAAGAGTAATAAGTAAAATTCTTGGCCAAATTAAGAAAGACAATAAAAAAAAATTATTCAAGTATTTTTTAACTGGATCATAACATATTAACTCTTCAGCCCATGCAAATTTATAATTATACAAATCTAGGTTTCATCTTTCATATTATTGATTATTTATACAATAAATGCATTCGATTAAATAACATTTATAACTTTCATTTTAAATAATATAATACGTCTCCGGAAATCATCAATTCCAATTATTGACCAGAATTGTCAATCTTTTTCAAACGGAATCCAACATGAAATTTTATAAAATTGGAATGGTTTATGATTTGGTTTGTGCTTGAGATTTTCCAATTTGAGTAAGGCTTTCCTGAGCGATGGCTCTCCACTCAGGGGTCGGGGTTTTTCGACCTGCTCTCGTCTAATTCTAGCTAATGCTTAAATGGTAAATGGAGCCTATATTCTTTTTGGGGTGGGAATGCTCAATTCAAAATCGACCTAAATAATCTGAATTTAAAATGATTTAAGTTAATATTTTAAGGTTGTGGGTTGTGATATTTTGATTTAACCAGGGTTTTTTATTTCAAAAATTTCGAGTGAAATCTTGCTAAAATTTTCATTTAGGCAAATGTTCTCGCCAGAGAATACTGAAAATTAAATAGGTTTGAGAGAAAATTTTAAGAAATTAGGAAAATTATTAAAAAGATTTTCCTAAAATTATGATGTAAAAGCAAATCTCTCCAATAATATCAATTTTTGATAATTTCTCATTGAAAATTTTGCCAAGAAAATAGAAAAAAAAGCTTAAACGCGAGTTGAAAATTTTCAAAAACAATATCTGTCTCCCTAAAACTAGTTTTTGAAACCCACTTTGTTGATTTTTCAAAAGAACATCAACACTTGGATGGTCAATTGAAAGATGAAAGATAAGAGTCGAGTGGTAACGCCGTTAACTTCGAAATCATATGATTTCAAAATCCATTTTGGAATGGATTTGCATTGATTTCTGAGCTTAACTACCAACTTACCTCCCTTCCATCGACAGCAACATGTAACCACCCATTTTCTGATTATTCCCCTTCAAATCCAAATCATTGTTGGAGTGTTCATAATCCATTTTTGAACAGATTGGTCGTGAGACTGAGCTTAAAATTGCCATACGTGGTTCAAAGCGGCGGGAACTTCATCCATCAGTTGCACAAAGTCGTCCATTCCAGATTTTGAAGTTATTTCGGTCCTCCAATCCATCCTCTCGGGTTGATTTTTCACCCATTTGTGCTTTGACTCATCATTTTTCACCCAAATCAAGTGTGTTGTTAGCGTTTTCTTTAATTTTTTTGAGGCAAATGCATTTATTATATTAATAATCATGGTTTATCATCATTTATTAATATTTTTTTAATAGATTTTTCATTATATGAATTAAAATGAGTTGTAGATTGGGTTTTCTATTTAAAAATTTTCTAAAACATATGAGAAATAAAATTTTAAAAATTTATATGATTTAAATAATATAAATATTATTTAATAGCAATAAAAAATTAATTAATTATGTTGCCCCTTATCATATAATTATTTATAGAGTTAGCTTTTAACATATGCATTTATTTTTT
>JAYJMB010000008.1:661710-679428 GCA_036873735.1 Pouteria campechiana
AGGGTTTTCTCCAGTGTGGAGATGTAATTAGGACCACTCGTGGTCTGGGATGTGAACACAATTCTTCTGATGTACACAGCAAGTGTAATTATTTGAGGAAAATTAATAATAATGGAAAAATCCTTTGGTATTTTCCAAAGGTGACCAATTTCGGTCATGTCATTCCATTTGCATTTATTTTTTCCTCATCATTTACTGTGCCTGATCTTTTCGCGTTTTCAGCGATCTCAAACAAGGTGTCATTCTGTGGGGTCCTGACTCAAATTTTGATCTAAATTAGTAAATATGATCAACATGAAAGCTGTATATATTGGAATTATCTACAAAATTAAATAATAATAACTTGATTTAGAATTCATATGAGAGAATTATGCCCAAATTACTAAAACTATTCTTGGACAATAACTATTAAAGGTGTCATTCGTGGGGCCCAACGACCCAATATAAAGGCCAAATTAGAGAAGCTAATCATTATAAAATTTTAGGACTTGAAGTTATCTAAACAATGAAATAATAATGACTCAATTTCAAATTAATATGATAAAGTTATGCATAATTTACTATGATTGTGTATGGTGGTGCAAAAATAGAAAGATGTAAAATACAATGTGTTGTCTTAAGCTAAAAATTTAATTATTATGTTCCATTATATTAATGAAAATTGCTTCTATACATATACATGTTAATAAGATATAGGATTCATGTGATATGTGTAGGATTTCCAAACATGGAAGTGACAAGCCAAGTGTGAAAAGATATGGATTATGGAGCAGATTATTCTGAGGTAAGTAGGCTATGCTAGTTGATTGTGTGACTGGATGGGGATAATGATTATCCAATAATTGATCTGAAGACATGCTTATATTTGGATGTATGGACTAATGATTGTATATGTGAATTGTTTGGGATTGTGAGTATCCTAGTGTTTGTTGTATGCAATGTGTGTATGTATGAGTATTGGGATTAATGGGGATCCCAAGATGTATAGTTTGGAATAAGGATGCTATGATGTAAATAAATGTTCAATTGCTATGTACTATAGATTCACATTATCTTCTATTGATGTATGGACTAATGGGATAGATGATATCTCCTATTGATATGTGCTAGTGTTATTCTAGTGTATGGATGTCTAAATTAAGGGATTATAGTCATGCCATGAATGTAAATTGTTTAATATGATTTGTTTTATGTATATGTGTGATTTGGGATAAGTGAACATCCCAGAATGTGTAATTTGCTTTGGAATGTGAAATTGATTTTGTATTCTTTTGTTATATGATGAGATCATACAGTGACATGTTGAAATATTGGTTGAGTTTGAAAATGTATATACTTGGATTAGTTTTTGGGATGCCTTATGGATCCCTATTTACTTGGATGAATTTGATTTTGTTGATTTTGATTGAACTATTGATTGCCACATAGTCTACTTACAAAGTTTGTTTAGACTAACCCTTATTTTATTTTTTAGTTGATAGGCTAAGCCATAGAAGTCTATATTGGGGAGAAAGCAAAGGAAGTTGTATTTGTATTCTCATAATGTATTGGGATTAGAATCCCTCATGATGGATAAGTATAACGTGATCCAATGTTTTATTATTCTTTAAGATTTCTTGCACTACTACATTTGTATATCCGTGATTGGAAATTTTGTATAACTATAAATTATGGGCATGTCATTGTATATTTGTGTATGCGGATAGATGTGGATAGATGTGGATAGATATTATATAATAGGGGAGTGGAAAAAAATATTTGTTACCATCATGATGTAGCTATGGTTTTTGGAGGAACCTATGTAGTGATATGGGTGTAGTGTGGATGAATAGAGGTATATTAAAGTGTATAAATTCTTTTTTAATAATTTTTAATTCAAAAGTTTATTATTATGAGTGATGAATGCTTGTATATAGGTGGACAGCCCTATTTATAGGGGAAACTCTGTTTGATTATCTATAGAAATTAAATAAACTAGAAAATGGTATCAGAGAAACCCCATGGCAAAGTCATGGTATGATCCTATTGGATTTATAGTGTAAAATGGAGTAACAACCCTCGGAGGGCAGGGTGTTACACTTTGTCTGATGAGTTGTCGGTTAAAAGTGATAGACCAAGCATTGAGGTGTAGTTGAATTCTCTTCTTGGCTTCATCTATCGGGTTGTTTATTATAGATAGCAGATGAGTTTAGTTGAATAAACATATGCCATTGATCCACCAGATGAACCTTTTCGCTCTACCGTATGACCTTCACTTCTCCACTTTATCTGTTCATAGCAGACGATCATTGGTTCACGAAGTCATTGCTCTGTCATAATGACTTTCACTGCTCTACTGAAAGATCTTCACTTCTTTGCTTTGTCTGTTATCAATAGATGATCATTAGCTTAACTGTGGCTTGCTTATGATAGATGAAGTCTATAGTGTTCACACTGCTTCGTATCTGTTAGATATAATTTTTTAATTCGACAAACAAGTGGAGATAGCTGAGTGCTTTGTCTATAAAAGCACTTCATCTTTTGCTTCTTTACACATCCAAGTCTTTATGCCATGGAATATGTTTTCTATGCTTATTATTTGTAAGACCTGCAACTTGATTTTGGCATAATAAAATCTTGGTAACAACTATTAATATATAAGCTTTAATTAAGTTTTGTTTATCATCGAAATTATGAATTTATACCAACATTCTATCCCTTTTTGTTGATAACAAAACTTGATTAAAAATTATCTCATAAAAGATAATCTCCCTTGAATGTATACAGTCTAAAAATGTTTACAAAGTTTAATCATTCCTCAATCTACTATCTTCTGATATTTCCCTTTCATATATTTTTTTTCCTAATTATTTAAAGATTATGCATGTTTACATTTCCTTTTTTAGATAATTTGTATTGTTTTCTCCCCCTTTTTCTTAAAAGCAAAAAGAAATGTCCATGCCTAGTAAGACACACACACAAAGAAAACTAGTCAGAGAATAATTAAAATATTTCATTTTATTTCAATACAAGTAAAGCTACAGACAATGATAAAAACAACTTAGCCTACTTTGTAAGGGCAAGAGAGGTTGTGTGTGAGACCATGGATGAGGGGAGGTAGGAAGAGGAGAACTTTGCATCATAGTCACAATGAGTGATACAAAGTTTCAAGAAAGGGAAGAGGGGAAGAAAGTGATAATGAGACAATTAGAGCCTCATTTCTCTCTCTCTTCAAGGGCCTTAGCCAATGATGAAGTTGGGTCTAGGGGCACAAGTGGCTGAGATATAGATTATAATCTTGAAAGTTACATCTTGAAGAGAAATACTTTTGATAGTAACGGTGATCTAGAGCTCTGTCACAAACAAAAGCAATATCATCCCAAGTAGAAAGGTGAGAAAACTTCCTTTCATGCTTTAATTTCCACCATACAATGGTTGTCCTACTAGATCTTTTTTCTAAATGCACTTCCCAAAGTTTCTTCATCATTGTGGTGCAAAAAAGGACTACCGATTGTGATTTAGAATAAATTCAATGTGTGGGCCATATGAGGTAGTTGATATGATATTTTAGTAAAGAAAGAATAACTCATGCTAAAAATAGAGTCTGATGTGATATCAATAGTTGTAAGTTGATTCTTGCAAGAAAGTGAGGTGCACTCGACCTCAAAAATCAAAATTCAGATTAAGTGGGACTAGAGTACTATATGGAGATAACTTACTTCGTTTGAGACAAAATCTAGTCTCATGAAAGCATATTTTAACATTGTAATTTCAAGCATAGAGACATTAAAGTTTTCATTCTTAAATCATCACATTTTTCATTCCTAATTCTTCTCTAATGTTGTAGAAGGTGTCTAATGGCAGTGGCTTAGTAAAAATATCAGCAAGTTGAGCATTTGTGAGCAAATATTCTAGACATATATCATACTTTTCTATATAGTCTCCAATAAAGTGATGCCTAATTTCTATGTGCTTAGTTCGTGAGTGTAGGATAGGATTCTTTGTTAAGCATATGGCACTAGTATTATCGCATTTAATGAATATGTCTCTATAACTTAGTCCATAGTCAAGAAGCTATTATTTCATCAATAGCAATTGAGAACAACAATTCTCAGCTATTATATATTCAACTTCTACTAGAGGAAGAGAGAGAGAGAGAGAGAGCAACACTTGTTTGCTTTTAGAGAACCATGATACTAGACTATTTCCTAAGAATTGACAGATTCCACTAGTATTTCTTCTATCAAGTATGTATCCTCCAAAATTAGCATCTGAATAACCAATGAGTTCAAAACCAATTGCCTTGGGATAATATAGTCCTAGATTTGGTGTATCAACTAGACACATAAAAATTTGTTTAACTGCAGTAAGATGAGACTTCTTTGGACTGGACTGAAATCTAGTAGATAAGCATATACTAAAGAAAATATCTGGTCTAGATGCAATGAGATAAATGAGAGATCTAATCATACTTTTATATTATTTTTGATCTGCAAGTTTACCCTTTTCATCTCTGTCCAGCTTTGTTGATGTGCTCATTCGAGTGCTTGTTGCCTTAATAATTTCCGTTTTGAACTTCTTCAGCATTACTCTAGTATATTTGGATTGGCAAATGTAATTTCTATCATCTATTTGTTTGATTTGCAATCTAACAAAGTAGTTGAATTCTCCCATCATACTCATTTCAAATTTATCCTGCATGATCTTTGAGAAATCTTGACAAAGTTTTTCATCAGTATCTCCAAATATAATATCATCCACATAAAGTTGAATTATCAAGATATCACTATCCGTGTTTTTGATAAACAAGGTAGTATCAACCTTTCCTCTCTTGAATTTATGATCATTTAAGAATTTGTTTAGCCTTTCATACCAAGCTCTTAGAGCTTGTCTCAATCCATATAGTGCTTTGGTGAGCCTATAGATATGATCTATTTGATTATCATTTTTGAAACCCGGAGGTTACTGTATATATACTTCATCGCTTAAATATCCATTTAGAAATGCACTCTTATATCCATTTGAAATAACTTGAAGTTCTTATAGGATGCATAAGTGAGTAGCATTCTAATGGTTTCTAATCTAGCTACTAGGGCATATGACTCTTCAAAGTCAATTCTTTCTTCTTGTGAGTACCCGTTAGCAACCAACCATACCTTGTTTCTTACAACTAACCCACTCTCATCCAGTTTATTTTTGAATATCCATTTGGTTCCAATTACATTAACATTCTCTAATTTTGCAACTAATTTCCATACTTTCTTCCTTTCAAATTGGTTGAGCTCTTCTTGCATTTCTATAATCCAATTTTTATCATTTGAAGCTTCATCAATTCTAGTTGGTTCAATTATAGAGATGCAAGCATAATGACCATAGCCATTTTGCATAAACCTTCTTGTTTTGATACTGTCATACACATTACCTATGATTTATTTTCTAGGATGAGCAATAATGAATTTCAAATCAGTAGGAGGTTGATAGAGAACATTACTTACTCTTTCCTCCTCTTCATTTTCTGAACTTTGTATGTCTTCATAGTTTGTGTCATCCTCTTAATCCTTTAGTTTGAGCTTTTTCATATTTGTTGTGGGTTCATCTGCATCACTATCACACTCCTTTCTCGAGGTTATATTTGTTTCATCAAATTTAACATGTATAGACTCTTCTATAACCTGTGTTTTCTTAATATAAACTCTAAATGCTCTATTGTTGGAAGAGTAACAAAGAAGATAGCATCATCACTTTTTGGATCAAATTTTCTAAGGTTATCTTTTCCATTGTTCAACACATAACATGAGCATCTAAAGGAATGAAAATATGAGATGTTTGGTTTTCTTCTTTTACAAAGCTCATATGAGGTTTTCTTTATAATTGCTCTTATGGTAACCCTATTCAACACATGGCAAGCTATACTAACTACTTCTCCCTAGAATCTTTTGAACAATTTACTTTCATTTATCATGGTTCTTGCCATTTCTTGCATTATCCAATTCTTTCTTTCCACAACTCTATTTTGTTGAGGAGTTCTGGGGGATGAGAAACTATGGTGAATTCCTTTTTCATCACAGAATTCCTTTTTCATCACAAAAATCAATGAATTTTTTATTCTCGAATTCACCACCATGATCACTATGGATGGATACAATCTACATTTGTTCTTTTTGAACTAGTTTTGAAAATGTATAAATATTGAAAATGCTTCATCTTTACTAGTCAAGAGAATCACCTATGTAAATTTAGAGTAGTCATCTTCTATCACATATACATATCTTTTTCCTCCAAGGGAAATAATGTCAAATGATCCACATAGATCCATATGCAATAGTTCTAGGGGTCTGGATGTAGATACTTTATTTTTAGGATAGAAAGATACTTTGGTCTATTTTGACAATTGATAGGATTTGTATCTTTGATTTTTCTCAAACTTTAATTTCTGTAGACCAATCATAAGATCCTTTTTCCACAAAGATCTAATACTTGATATATTAATATGTCCCATCCTTTTATGTTATACCCATGGATCATCTTTGATTGCTGATAAGCTCATAATTTATCATATTTTAATACCTAAATTCACATATTTGGATCCTTAATTGACATGATTTCATTGATTTATATCTACATTAAATCAAATATTATACTCAATGGATTTAATTTGTGGTTCAAGTAAATTGGTGGAATTTGGCTCAATTTGGGCAAAAACAAGCTATTTTTGGCAAAACAATTTTCATGAAGACACATACCATTGTGGGAGCATCAATTATAGTTATTAATCAAGCATTTATTCAATTGATTATGAAGTGGACAACTGGTCAACAGATTGCTAGATGCATGGTTGAGATCAATTGCTTGAAGATGAAGTCATTACTTCCACTACAATTCAATTAGAACTTCCATATATGATTTCCAAAGTATTTTTGGAAGTTTTAATGTGAATTGTATGCAAAATAGATGGTGGGACAATTGGGTAGCATTTCAATTGAAGAAGGACTTCTATTTTTGGATTCTTCATAATATATTCAAGGTAGATTTATGAATGATATAGACTGATTTAGGAAAAGTGATTAACATCAAAGTTGAATCCCTTGAAGTTATATTTCTAGAAATCAAGAATCATCCAATTCAGAGATTATATAAGGAAGTTATGGCCAAAATACTATTACTGTTTCTAGAGATATTTTTGAACACCATTTCAAACATTTGGTGTTATTTTAAGGTTATTTTTAGCATATATATAGGATGATTCATAAAATATGTTCAACATAAAAGTTATAGATCTCGAAGGTATCTGACTAATTAAGAAGAATCATGATATTCCAAGTTGAAATGAGGAAGTCATAGTTAAAACAATGAACACTTGTCTGATGGACAACAAATTGGAGCTGTCAACGCCCATGTTCACTCAACCTGCCCCGCTTGTCTAGTAAAGTGGCGTTGGCAGTGCCAGCGTACATCTACCATCTTTTGAATTCATTTTAGTTACACAATTTTCCTATTTTTAAGCTATTTTGGGAAGTTTTTAGGCAGTTTTTCTTCCTAGCATTTGAGAAGGAGTGCTAGGGTTTTTTTTCTCAACAACTCTTATGAGATTTTGGAGAGAAAAGAAGGTAGATTTAAGAAGAGCAAAGGTAATTCAAGAAGGTGATTTGTAGTGTGATGTTCATCATGAAGAGAGTTTTTTTTACTTTCTTCATGAACTAATTCTTTTTTTCTAGGGTGAAGATGTAGCCCTTTTTGATGAATCTTGTTATTTGGATTATTGATTATTTAATGCAAGTCTATATTTTTATTCATGGGGTTTGTTTTAATCATTTGGTTTGTGTGATTGCTTGATCACTAGTTTCATAAATCTTATTGATTGTCTGTGCATGGTTAAGGCACACACCTAATGCACAACCATGAGCTTCCTTGAATAAGAAGAGTAGAAGGTTAAGGTGCACACCTAATGCACAACCACTCAATTCTAGTTGATTTATAGTTCTTAATTATAATGGGTTTTCACCTCAATTATGCTACACACCATAGGCAATTGGAATGGTTGAAAGTGCTTGATTTAAAACTACACACCAAATGGTCATAATCATATCATAGAAAGAACAAACCCAAGCAAGCATTGAATCATAGTAAGGGAAGTCATTAAGTGGTGAAATCTAACCCTTAGACCTTTGCCACTTGCAATCTATCCTAAATTACCTAATAGCAATAGATTTTTGATTATCTTTTTAGTCTATTATTCACATTATTTCAAACCAACAATTCATGTTTTCAAAGTTAGTTTTGGATAGAAACTCAATTTAGTTAAATCAGTTGACCGTTCTCTAGGAGATCAACCTTTGCTCATGCACACTATAACGCTATACACTCATGCACTTGCGATGTATTATAATTTGAACTATCAATTGCAACTAAGCATTTTACAACAATATCATCTAGCAATACAAGATAGATATTTCCATGCCTTTTTCCACTAAATAGTAGATCATTGTCTATATTGAATACATTATATGCAAATGGTTGAAACATAACTTTATAACCCTTGTCATATAATTGATTAATACTTAGCAAATTGTGCTTGAGTCCTACATATAATGCATCCTCTATGCATGCATTGAAAAATGCATTGAAAAAACTATAAATTTTACTTATTCCTTTGATAAGGCCTGTGTCATTGTTGTTGAATGCAATTGTTTCTCCATTCATCGATTTCAATTCTTTGAATAGCTTCTTGTTCCCAGTCATATGTGTCAAGCAACCACTATCCATGAACCATGCATTACCGGAAGTAGCTTTGAGACTTACCTGCATTCAAAATAAATTTTCTTCTTACCCTGTTGGTACCCAAGTATTGGGTCCAATGGTGTTAGTGGAATTATGTGTGGTAGAAGTTTATGCATATTCCTTGCATTTCTATCTCATCTTTGCATCTTTTTGTTTCATCTTTTTGGCATAACAATCATACACCTTCGATCCAATTCGATTACAAAAATAGCATGTATTTGGAACTTTGCTAGATGCATTATACTCCACTAGTTTCTTTATCTAGGGATAATCCATGAACCTTCTAATGTTTGGACAATTTTTTGTTTCTTTTATGAGATTCACTCCCTTGGACCATCCAACAAATTTTTGTAAGTTTTCATCATCTTACTATTCACAGCCAAGTCCCTTTTAGCTGTTTAACTAGTCATTTTGATGAACTTAGTTACATATTCTCCCGGATTGGAGAATTTACTTAACATGTTGGTTAATATTTCTATCTCTTTCTTCCAATCTCCAACCAACTTTTGTAGGGACTGAGTTTTTTTGCTAGAATAGAATTTACTTTGGCAGTTGCATCAAAGTGTCTTTTCTTTCGAGTAAGTTTCTAGCCAAGTGATTCAAACTCACTGAAGAGAGAGTTGTAAGATTGTTGTAACTCATCAAACTTTTTGCATTTGAAACAAGTGCTATTTGAGTTTGAAGAGTCAGAACTATAGGAATAGTAAGAGTTTACCTCTGTCTCTAACTCCGTTGTGCACTTCTCTTTGATGGTGATTTGATCTATTGATTCATTCTCTATCTGGGATATGTAGCATATTCTTGTGAGGTGTCCAACTTTATCATCACCTTTCTCACTCGAGCTTGTCCTTGATGACTCTTCATCATTCATGTACATTCATCTGGCTTGGTTTCTTGAAGACTTCATGAAGTATTTTTTTATTTTATGTTATCCTTCTCATTCATATTTACTTTTTCTTCATTGGGACACTTAGGAGACATGTGTCCGTTCCCTCCACATCTATAGCATATAGGGAGATCTTTCTTTCTTTCTGTCATTTTCTTTTATTGTCTAGGCTATCTCCTTGGGGTGCCACCTCTGCTGCTTCTTACAAACTTTTTGAAGTTTCTGACCAACATGTTTACTTTCAGAGCAATACTTTTATTTGGATTTATTGGCTCCTCCTTTTTACTTTTGATCAGCTCATGTGACATCAGTGAACTGATAAGATTATCCACCAGAAGAGTGTTCGGGTCCTTTACTTCCTTTATTGTTGTGATCTCCTAGTTCCATGTTTGTAGTAGCGCCCTTAATATCTTTATCACCTATTCAGAGTTTGTGACTTATTTTTCCAAACCTTTCAAAGCATTAGTAATTTTAGAAAAATGAATACACATTTCTGATATACTTTCTCCTTTCTTCATTCTAAAGTTTTCTAGTTCTCCTATTAACATATTTCTTCTAGTTCCCTTGACTTGTGAGGATCCTTCATATATAAACACTAATTTATCCCAGATACCTTTTGCAGTAGTGCAAGAGGATACTCTATCAAACTTAGATAAGGATAGTTAACAAAATAAAGAGTTCATAGCCTTTGCATTATTTTGGACTAATGTAGCTGCCTCTTTGGTCCATGCATCTACTTCAGTAGTGTGAAGAGTGATTCCAACTTTAATAGCCTTCTAAGACTCCATATCATTAGCTATAATGAATTGCTTCATATTCAGCTTCTAGTAAGCGAAGTTAGTTCAAATAGGGGTAGCCGGGTAGATGATTGCCCCTTGGTGAATATTTGTAATGAGGATGATGGGTTTGCCATTGGATCACTACAAGTGTTTATATAGAATGCTCTGATACTACTTGTTGGTCTTAAAGATTAGGCAAAAACTCAATAGGAGAGGGGAAATTGGGTACTTATAAATTATTTCTCAACCCCTTTGGGATTAATCATCCCTCTAGCAATCAATCACTCAATCAACAAATGCATGTATGAATAACACACATTGATTTTTATAGTGGTTCGAGTAAATACTTTACTCCACTCTTCCAAGAAGACTTTTCTCTTAGTTGCTTGGGTTCTACTATTCCCAATAGCAAAAATACAACAGTGCCCCCAACACGTTTTTTAGATTCCAGCTCTAGAGGGTATGAACATAATGCTCCTTGCACTCTTTTAGATTCTAGCTTTAGGGGGCGTATTTACAATACTCCCAACACCCTTCTAGATTTCAGCTCTAGGGGGCATGAATAAATAGCTCTTGTTTACACTCAGAAAGTCACAACTCTTCTTAAGTCTAGTCTTAACCCTAACTCAAGGAATTTACAAAGAATGAATACTAGAAGTTAAAGCACAAGTATTTCTTAGTAAGCATAAGAGAAGCTTTCTAAAAAATGAATGTAAAAGTAAATGATCTTTCCAAAGGTGATTGTGAGCCTTCAAACAAAATTGAGGATGATTTGAATGAAAGGCTCTTGACTCTTGAAGAATAATAGAAGGTTTGGCTCTTATCAGTAAATGCTTTCAAGAGGATTTGAATAATTTTATCAATACTTGGTTACTTCCTCCTGCTCCAACAATGCTTCATTTATAATTGCTTTGAATTTCAACTATTAGTGGCAGGTGAGCTCCATTAATGATAGAAGACCATTCTGATTAACGTATTTTGAATTCTCTGACTTCTTCTTAATCCTCCTCTATTGAAATGCCTATGGCGCCGACCTTAGAGAAGATGATTTCTAGTTTCCTAGTAAACTCTAGTCGAGGTATTGCTTTAATGGCTGACTTTTTCAACAATATGGAAAGGGCATTATTAATGCTGAGCAAAGACCAATGAGTCATCTTGACCATTGCTCATCTTCTACTTATAATAGATGAAGTATCTGTCTAGTTGTTCACAAGAAAAAGTTCCTTCATCTTCTGATTTATCTTTCCTAAGTAGTAGATTAATCATCTTTTTCAGTGCTAGCAGACGAATCATCCTTTCTAGTGCTTTGTCTTGTGGTTTGTCTGTTGAACTATAGAATTACAAATGACTTTTTTCTTCAGCACTTTGTCTATTGAGCTATCTATTATAAGTAACAGATAAAATGTTGGAGCACAGAAGGATTTCCTTCATTACTTCATCTAATGGGTTGTCTATTAAAAGTGACAGACCAAGCATTGAGGCACAGATCATGGATAGCCATAATGAATTTTATGTTTTGAGAAAGATAAGTACATTTAGGCATCTTGTTAGTCTTACATCTACTAATGATTTTTTCATGTTTCTCTATTCATGAACTCATACCTAATTATACACATGTTTCTTAAAGTTTTTCAAACATTTTATAATTATCCATTCATGATATACATACATTTTAAAGCATGAATATTTTCTTTAATCTATATGTTTTATATAAACTTATCCAATTATGATTTCCTTCTTTCATAAGTTGATACTTCCATGTTAAACACATATATATTCATAAGTGATCTAACATATGATTAATAAGGTTGATTATACAATGGATCATATGATTGTTTTTCTTTGTCGAGTAATTATAGATATGTAAGAGATTCTTAGAAGATAAACAAACATGAATGTATTTTGAAATCATTCTAGTAGAGTATTTGAAAGATGAACTATGACAATTTGTTCTTATAGGAGAACATTTGAAATCATAGCAAAGTATGCATATATGCTTGCTGTTGAAAGTTGGAGCATACATTAGTATAGCTATACTCTCTTTTGAAATATTTATAATTGGATAAATAGATTGTTGGAAAATTAGTTTCAAAGTTTCTAAAACATGTTAAGTATGATCTTCAGAACCTTTGAAGTAATTCTTTGGAGTTTCTAATATGACTTTAGAGGAATTAATTGGATGCTATAATTTCAGAGGTTTAAAAGTTATATTAGGTGTGAGCTTTAGAGTTTTCTGATCTTAAACAGAATTAAAGAGCTGTTTTAGAGTTTTTGAAACTACTTTAAGTACAAGCCTTATAATTTTTGAGAAATTACTTTAGGACTTCTGAGGATACAGAAATAACTTTTGAAATACTATTAAAGTTTCTAAAATACTTCAAAAATATTCTAATAGCATACATGAGTAATTCAAGTACAACTTTTAGATAATATTTTAATTCTTATAATCATATGATCATTACTGTTATAAAGCTACTAATTTATGCACCTGGATCAACATGAATAGTATATATTAGGCACAATATAGTTCTATTTCTTGTTTTCTAATATTAACAATGTCATTAGTGTAATGCAAATCTAGTATAAGTTTTGTTGTTATCAAAATCATATGTAATACATGTGTGGATCATCATCATAATACATGTATGACTCAATATTCTCCTCCTTTTTGATGATGACAAAACTTGAAGATTTGAGACAATAAAGAATATGCTAATGATTCAATAACAAACTCTCCCTTTCTAATAGAGATATGTAAGTATGTGGAATTACTAATCATGATCTATTAAGAACTATAAGTTTTCTTATGACATATTTTTTCCTTTTTATAATAAACTCTTCCTAACTAATTTGAATTTTGTAATTCTATGGGCAATGATACTAGTCATGACATATTAAAATTATCTTTTTTTAGCATGAGTCATGGTAATATTTTTGTATGTTTGGTAAGTATTTTAAATATATTTCTCCTCCTTTTTATATTCCCTCTATTGTTTTTACTAACTTGTTCATCTCTAGAGTAACACAAAAGACTCCTCTTTCTAGAATAACCATGTACCATCAGGAGTAATGAATTTTCTTAATACTTATTGCCAGTCTTCTTTTCCTATATTTTCTCCTTACTTTCAAATTTTCTTCATACTTCTCCTCCTATATTTCCCCCTATATTTTCTCTTCACTTTCAAATCTTCTTCATACTTCTCCCCCTTTTGTCAATATCAAAAAGCTATATCATGGGAGATGTGTATTCAAATAGATCTTCTTTTTTTTAAACTGTACATCATTTTCACTAGTGGCTTCAATGTTTAAGCATACTAGTGATCATGATATGAAATCAATAAGAAGAATATATTCATGGTAGGGCAACATTCAAACTTAAAAAATTTTTATTGAAGAGAATTTAAACAAACACTCGTAAATTAAGTAGATAGTCATTCAAATATTCAAAGTCATGATAGACAGATATTCAAACATTTAGGATCATGCATGATAAATAAATATCAATCATATAGACTATCCATTTATAAAAAATCATGATACAAGTATGGATTGTTATAACACAATCATAGATTATACCAAAATATTTGTCCATCAAAATCATAATATGTGTGTGTATCATCAACAGTTATTTCAACCATTTCATACTATGAGAAAGTTGTGAAATTACCATATAACTATTTGTTGATTATTTATTCATTGTAATCATTTAAGTGATTCTAACTATGGAACTCAGATCTTTACAGATTAACATCATCACATTCTTATACAAAATGTTTTTCATGTGCAATTTCTGTTTTCAATTTTCCCAAGTTGTACAATAGGTGATAATAGCTTTAGGATTAAGCATTCTTAATCTATTTTCCTATATGATTTCAATTATCAAGGCCTTATAGCTAATGATGTTTTCTAGTCATTGATGCTTTGTTTTTCATTCTCATGTTGTACATTAAGCAATAGGTAATGGTCATTACTTTTCATGCTTACCCATGAATTTCTTGCAAAATGAGTTAACTGTTGTTCATCAAAATGTGGACTATTAATGTGATATGGATTTTCATAACAAAATGTAATAGATATCATATTGCATAATTAAACACTTATGAAACTTAGAGTCATAAATAAGTATTGTTTCCATGAATAAACATTGATATTATAAACTGATGCCACTTGATTTGTAACCATTCATTTCATAGATAGAGATACAAAATATTAAAAACATGTGAGTTATTTTTTTCTCAAAAGGGTATAAGTGATAGGATTAAGATATCTCTAAGAGGTATGAGGATCTGTAGGTGATATAAAAGAAGCGGGCTCCCCTTGAGTGGTGTTTCTGATGGAAGTAAGCTCCTCTATAGGTTCTGGATCCTTAATAAGTGAATTAGGATAAGCTTTATGTGTAGTATGGGAAGTCTCAAACCGAGAGAGAAGAATATCTATCTTCTTTTCTATCCCTTCTTGTGTTCTTCTCAACTCTCTTATTTCTTCCTTTACTTCTCTCCCTACTTCCTTTCTTAGTTCTTTTACTTCTAGAGACAATAAAGCATATGCATAAGACCTTGGATAAATGACTTCAGGTGAAGTTTTAGGAGGTGAGAACTATCTATCTGTAATGGGACTACTTGTATAAGTTGTTTGCTCTCTTTCACCCATTTCTTCTTCTTGCTCCTCTTCATTTTCATCACTCTCCTCATCATCTTCCTCTATCTCTCTTTCATTCTTTTCCTTCATTTCTGCCATATATTTTGAGAAGTTGATTCCAATTCTCTTTAGAAGTGTTGCTCCCATTGACTAGAACATGAAAATACTCAAAGATTTTTGTCATCCATACACCATATGAAACTATGTGGTCTGTTCTTTCTGGTAAGTGCCCAAATGTCTTATTCTCATTTAAGTGCAGGGAGATGTATAGGTTGTACTTGAAGATATTTTATTGAAAATATCTTCCTTTTTCAGGTCATTCTCAACTTCTATGGATGGCACATCAAGCATTTCTCCAAGGTGTTCTTCTAGTGATAACAGGTTTGTTTCAAAAATCATTCTCACACCTTTTATCATAGATTCATAAGAGCTATCTTTCTAGTTGAAGTAAAATATAAAAACTAGCTCTCTAAAGATTGGTGCTTCATATTTCGTTAATTCAGTCCACCTTTGATATAGAATGTTAGATTTGCATTTATCAAGAAAATCCAGATCAATCTTCTTTCGGACATGAAGAGGTCTGCCAAGCATTGAGGTATAAAACTTGAATTTCTTGTCGTCATTACCAAAGTAATATGCAGGCAAATCCATTGGTTCAAACTTAGCAATTGGAGCCTTTCTTCCATCAACCTATTTTGGTAACTTGCTTAAATCAAATTTCTTTGGCCTTCCTTCACCTCTTTCTACATTCTCTTTTTCTTCATCATTCACATTAGATGGGAAGGGAGATTACCTTCATTATCTATTGCTTGAGATCTTCTTGAGCTTCTAAAGGTTGAGGGCTGGGAAGAAGATGCTCCTCCTCAAGTCCTAGGTCATTTCACTCCTCTTTGGGGTGTGGAGATAGCGACCTTTGGTGCCATTTAGATGTGGGAATATAATGGAAAGAGTAGAAGTTAGTGAAATGGCTCTAATGGAGGCACTTCCTCTTTTTAATCACATGAGGCTGTTAAGGAAAGAACGGATGGAAATGAGTCCTGTTCAATGTGCTAGGTTTAAAGGGTTTTGAAATGGCAAGCGGCTGTGAAAGCAAGCACCTGGTGTCGCAAGCCATATCGTTCCAATAAAAATGTTCTTGGAAGTTTGTATTTGAATTTTTATCTTATTCTATCCTAATTTAATTTATCATTTTAGAATTTATGATTTTCCAACATTACAAATATTAAGCATTTTAAAACATGTCATACATATCAAATATTTTCAACATTAAGTACAAAAGAAAACATATTTTTGCATAATTTCAACTTAAGCATGCTCAATTATTAAAATCATAAAATTATCAATAATATTTCATTGAATGAAATAGTGTAAAATTTTTTTGAGCGTTCATCAACGTTTACATAATTATTTAAGTTGATTTATTCATAATGATTTAAACTTTAATAATTACGAAAAGGAATGACTAAGAGTGAAATTCTTATTTGAGATCTTTCAATTGTGTAGTTTCCTTATCAAGGATTAATCAATTTCATATATTGGCTTAGATTTTTAGAATTGTATATCTTAAATGGTTTAGCTCAAGATGTTTCTGATAAGTTATGAGGGTGTTCAAAAGTTCTTAATGCTTGAGTTCTGAGTGCATAACATCTTTTGTGTAATGCATTTCTATTTTTGTCTTTCTTCTGTGCGGAGCAAAACTTAGTTAGAACTTCTCTGTCATAATTGTAGAAGTTTTGAGTTATGTGCACAAAAGTAGATTTGTTGCTATGGTGCTCAAGCTCGAAGGTTAAAAGTTCTGTGTGAGTGAAAAATTTTGAGCTACTCATTGCAGAAACTTCACTTGCTTCTGTTTGGTTCTGAGAAACTTCTGATAATCTTTTGTGAGTCTTGAAAAATATCTTAACCATTGCAACTTTTTCTCATTTTTTGACTACTTCAAAATGCTTCATTAAATGCCATTTAGTCTTGCCTCATTGCGCCATTTTGAAGTCTCCAATTTCAGTGCCTCCAAAGACATATTTCAGAGTCTCTGAAGATGCTTTACAGAACCTCCGAAGCCACATTTCAGAGCCTCCGAAGTCATATTTCAGAACCTCCGAAGTCATATTTCAGAGCCTCCAAGGCCATATTTTAGAGTCTCCAAAGCCATATTTCAGAACCTTCAAAGATACTTTTCAGAGCCTCTGAAGCATTATATTAACTCCTCTGATATTACCTCCAAAGCTTCTTTCTTTGCTATCAAAACCAACCTTTGAATTTTTTTGACTCTCATGCAAGTATACATGATCACAAGTAATATAGATGAGGTAAGTTGAGTATGGTTCCCACGAGGAAGTAGTATGTTACACACTAAGTACCAAACTTATATCAAATCAGTAATATTTAAAATTTAGTCAACGATATAAGAACTAAATTTGAATAAACAATGAATTTGACAAATTATAAGAGCAAAAGAAGAAATATCAATGGATGGAATATGTAGGAATTCAAGTTCACCTAGCAAATCCACTTGTATTGATGAATTGCATTGAGTAAATCATCAGTCCTCTCATAGTCAATTAGATACACTAAAGTATCTACTACCCTTTCTCAAGTGTTATGATAGGTGTGCCTATTAAAGTGATTTACTATATCTCCATGCAAATCCAAATTAATAAA
>JAYJMB010000008.1:679528-690704 GCA_036873735.1 Pouteria campechiana
AGAGAGAGAGAGAGAGAGAGCATCATGTAATTTTCCATCTCAGTTTGGTAGACATAGAGCCTGCAATACACATCTCATTTCTTGGTCTGGCTTACTCATCTCTGCATGCAGAAGCTGAGAAAGTTGTTGGTTGGGCTAGAAATCACTACTTGTCAGCCTGCGTTCTTCCCTCTATAAAGAGCGAAAAGTTAGCTCTGCCCCGTGAAAGGTGATTTTGCTAATGAAACTTCCATAGCATCAATTTTTTTTTTGGAAATTATTTGAACTTATCTCTTCGTCCTTACCATGAAGTCTGGAAATTGCAATACTGAGGCTGAAGGAACAGGAGAAGAGATCTAGAAAACCTTCACAAAGTTTGAAGGTATGTATTTCTTATTTTTCAATTTTCTTTAAGAAAGGTGAGATTTCACTAATTTTTTTTTCTTCCCATAATCATATTCCTGTGTAACATGTTTGTTGCGATAGAGCCTTGCCAAGGATGAGTATGAGAGCAATTTTGTTTCGGCAGTGGTTCCTCCAGAAGAAATTGGTGTGAGGTTTGATGACATAGGTGCCCTCGATGATGTAAAGAACACGTTAAATGAATTGTAACTCTTCCAATGAGGAGGCCTGAACTTTTCTCCCATGGAAATCTATTGCGGGTATATTATCTGTCTTTAATATCATGCTTGGCAAAACATAAATTAAGTTGATCTTGCCTTAATGCTATTGGTGATATGTGGTTCAATTGTTTTGGGTCCTTTCTTTGTCATGACCACTATGAGATTAGCACTTCTTGATGATTTGTATTTTTGTCTCCTATCAGCCCTGCAAAGGGATACTGCTTTTTGGACCACCTGGAACTGGGAAAACGCTTCTTGCTAAAGCACTTGCAACGGAAGCAGGAGCAAATTTTATCAGCATAACTGGTTCCACTCTTACATCCAAGGTACCTACTATCTCAGTGTTCCCCACCCCGCACCCCCCCCCGCCCCTCACTGTGATAATAAAATATGTGAAACAAAAAGTGTATTGGCTTGATTAAGAGGGCAAGTCAACTAAAATTCAGTCAAGGTCTGAGTCACACCAGTGATGGACAGACAAACCTTGAGTTGAGGCTGGCCAACGGTAGTTTGCCAGATTAGATTCTGCCGAATCAGAGTCAAAACAGGCTTGTTAAGAACTTTAGGCATTTGATTGAGAGAAGGATTCTACTTGTTCTCCTATTTGTCTACATCCTTGGTGGTGCAAGTTTGATTCACATAAACAACTTATGTAAAAAAATTGAGGTAAGGCTGCTTACATCTCGCCCCTACCTAGACCCTGCATTGGCAAGAGTCTTCCATAAGAATACATCTGTGAGGAAACAAGCTGTCATTTCATGCACTTTAACTTCAGAATGATACTAAAATATGAGGTGAAATTATTGTCAACAATCAAGATCTAGCCTTTTTGAAATCTACTAAAAATTTGGGTTAAACAGAACAAAATCAACAAATAAGTTAATAGATTGCATCCATGTTGTAATGCACAGCTTTTAGATTTCTTAACTTGCCTGTGAAAAGGACCATGCCACCCTTGCAAAAAATATCCAATTTATCAATGGTAGCTTTACCAAGACAGTGTAGAGTAGAATCTCCAAATAGCTTTGCTTTTTCAAGCAATTTTTCCCTACACTATTGATGCACAAACTTCTTACATGTTTTTTCCCTAACTCAGTGGTTTGGAGATGCTGAAAAGCTTACGAAGGCACTTTTCTCCTTTGCAAGCAGGCTAGCACCTGTTATTATATTTGTCGACGAGGTAAGAATTAATCATTACATGATCCATGGAGGGGTAATCTCTATAAGGTATTTTCACTGATGAGCTGAATTTGGTTTCTTAGGTGGACAGTCTGCTTGGTGCTCGTGGTGGTGCCTTTGAGCATGAAGCAACTAGAAGAATGCGGAATGAATTCATGTCGGCATGGGATGGACTGAGGTCGAAAGACAGCCAAAGGATCCTCATTCTCGGTGCTACAAATCGACCATTTGACCTTGACGATGCTGTCATTCGCCGCTTACCAAGGAGGTAAAGTAGCAGAATGAGATTCAATGTTATTTACATACAATCAGAATTGTAGCGTAGGAACATTGTGATGAGTACATGCTACTCATCTCTTGCAGTGTTTGCAATTTTGATTGCAACAAAAATTTTGAACCTTTGGGAAAGTTTGAAAAATGAAAAATATTAGGAAGCATTAGAAAAGTAAATTGTTTTTGATTGAAACTTTAGGGACTGCTTACATAATATAACTCACTCTACCATAAAAAGTGTTCATGAATGATTTCATTCATAGGACGCTATATGCCATTTGTTGTTTGGCTGGCAAGGGAGAATGCCATTTGTTTTTTATTCTACATAAGCAAAATAATTAAATCATAGAAGCAGTTCTCAATAATTTCTTGGATCGGGTCATAAATTTTTTGTTATAACATACCCATATTTTTGAACTGAAAATGTCTTAATTTTGCCTTTTCAAACTTTTTCAACATATTCCAATATTATCATTGATATTTCCACCAAAATTTCCCTAACTGTCACATTTATACAAAGAAAAGCAGGGAAGGATGGTGTATTATTAAAACATTGGACAATATATCAATTTATTGCAGAATTTCCTTCCAAACTGGGCAAACTGGTTAACACATGTTTTTCCTGGGGCCGAAATTTTGGTTGATTATTCTGCCTAAAATATCAATATTTTAAGCATTGGCCTCTTGCATGTGAAATATTTTTGATCAGAAAGTAGTACAATTTCTGCTATCCATTCTAACTTGTGCCACTGTTGACCACAGGATATATGTGGACCTCCCAGATGCTGAGAATCGGATGAAAATTCTGAAAGTAATCGTGGGTCAAGAAAACCTAGAACCTGACTTCCGTTTTGATGAACTTGCCAACGCAACTGAGGGATATTCAGGGAGTGATTTGAAGGCAAGTGTCTTTAGTCGTTTTTCTCCCTTAGGTATTTGTGCATTAATTACTTTTGTCTTTTGCAGAACCTTTGCATTGCAGCAGCATATAGGCCAGTGCAAGAGCTCCTTGAAGAAGAAAAGGAAGTGCGTTTCATTGATCATAATATGCATTCATATTATGTGATTATGTGTATTCACTGCTGTTCATCTGGTTATGCTGAATTTTTTTTTCCACTGTTGTACAGAGAGGTACAACTAGTGTTGCACCAGCATTAAGGCCATTGAATTTGGACGATTTCATCCAGGCAAAAGCTAAGGTATGAGCATGCTCTTCTTTCCCCTTCTGGAGTAGTTCCAAATTCCTGTGATGATATGGCGAAGGAAGAAGTCCTCCATGATGTTCTCTCATGTCAATCTAAATTTTTGATCCAGTCAAATTCAAAATCATTTTTTTAAAGCATAACTGTAATGATCAAACTAGCATTTCTACACTGCTCAGTTTCTGCTTTCTAGAATTTTGCTCCCACTTCAGCGCTTAGTTTGCTCATCTTCAAAGACAAACGTTTTAGTAATAGGCCATAGCTAACTTTATGGCCCAATTAAAATGATACTGACTAGAATTATAGGCAGCGTGTTTGTGATCACTGGCCTTATTCAGTTTATTGTTTCCACAAAGGCTTTAGTTTACAAAGTGTGAGTGAATATGGCCACACAGCATCCAAGCTTGTAAGATGTGCAAGGAGACTGATCTTTTGCCTGTTTCAACTGTATCTTTGCTCTTCATTTAATTTGAACTACGAGATTCAAGAGGGTCTCACAGCTGATTTATGCCAAGCTACAATAGAACATGCAGAAGCTTTTTTGTCAGAAATCAGAACCTGGAAACTAAACCCAAGGACCTGCGAGAAATGTAGTACCTAAATGCCAAAGCCTCTTGGATTGGTGATTGGCAGACTCCTTGTAACCATATACCATCCACCTTTGTTGATTAGCTAGCCATTTGCTGTTTAATAACAGATTTTGTGATTATTAAGAGGAGAAATATCCATATCCAAGACGCCAAACCTTGTGACAGTCCATTTTCTGTTCAAAACGTTGAAATAAAAATTAGAAGGTAGATTTCTATAGGATTCAGGAGATCGGTGGAAATTTTCTTTTCTTTAGCAATCTATGATCAAATCTGAAAGTCATATGTAAGGGTTAACAGTCGACTGTGGGCAATTGTGATAGGTGGAATTTTTTTTTCCTTTAGCTATGATTGAATCTGAATGTTGTATGCGGTTCACAGCTTTATCAAAATCATAGGTTCAACCTTGTTAAGCATTGAAATTGTACTGTTGGTGATTGTGCACCTTGTTTGTTAGGTGGGAGCATCAGTGGCCTACGATGCTGTAAGCATGAATGAACTTCGGAAGTGGAATGAACAGTACGGAGAAGGTGGCAGCAGGAGAAGATCCCCATTTGGCTTCGGTGTGACAAGCTGATGGTTTTACTCTGAGAAGACTCAAAATGCCGGTGACAAGCTGATTCATTTTCTTGTCGAAGCGCATTTGGAAGAGGCCTTTATAACCAGAGGAATGCCATTGGCTTTCTGCCCCCCTTTTCCTTCCCTTTAAGAGATGCCTCCGTGTAACATATGGAGAGAGAAGCTTAACCAGTCTCCCATATATTCACAACTTGTATGTGTAGCTAATTTTATGTTTCAAGCAATCCTTAGAATTTTGCATTTTGTTTGTCTCAGTGCACCGAACGGGATATTTATTTAGAAGGGGGAGGTTGGGCCAATGACGGAAAGGCATTCTTTGTACTTCTCACATTTTTTACAGCAACAAAGAAAGAATTACTCCAAAACAATACTCATCTGTTACTTCGGCGCTTGCTCCGATCGCCATGTTCCAGGCTCCCACGTTGTAATTTGAATTGGGGATTTGTCCTGACGATACTTTGGAGGGTACACTTGAAATTTGAGGCCAGCACCTGAACGATTCTATTGAATACTTTTGAATGCCAACTCTTGCCAACAGCGAAGGTTGACATCGGCGAAATGATTTGTTTGGGCGAAAACTACTTTCGCTGTGAAAATTTGGTTTTCATACCCCATTATGCATTAATTTAAATCAAATGCGAAGTTAAAAAAATTTCTAAAATTGTCTTGATGGAACACTTACACGGGTTATAATGTCCGAAAGAATGATTTCAGGTATATAAAAATTAAGCGGTTTCGCTATTTTAGTAAAGAATCTTCTGTAAAAGTTTTCAGTATATATCTTGTAAAAAAATTATTTATTTTTATCATTATTTATGCTCTTAGCCAGAACCTTTTTTCATCTCTATTAGAATGTTGATTTATTTTTTATCCGGTTTAATTAGTACAACTCTGTATTTATATATATATATATATATATATTTCTACGTTTCTTATCTTTTACGATCATCCAAAAGGACAACTTAAATAGTAAACAGAGGCTGCCAATCAGGCTTGTTCGAAAGACCCCTAATCACGATTGACGTGGACAAAATACATCCCTAACATCATATTCAGTGGCGTCCTTTACTATGGAGTTTGGTCATCAGAAGCGATAGAGCGGGTGGCGTGAATGATTTCATCCGGAAGCGTTAGTCTAATGAGATGCTGACAACGCATACCTCGCTTTTCTGGCGTCGGCGATTATTGAATCCATTGGGTCCGGACAAGCGAAAAATAGACGCATACAATTGTATGATGTGGAAATTTAAACTTGGCGAACTGCCTACTGATTGGCCCCGGCACTTTTTCTTGATACCGGCCAAGCTATCTGGCTTCCATGCAAAAGGGTTTGAACAGATGTCCCCTTTTGGTAGGCCATCCCATTCCCACTGTCCATTTTAAAGAAAATATTCTCTTCCCTTTTGCGACTTAATAAAAAAATATTAAAGATGCGATCTTATTGGTAGTTCATTTACCTCATATATAAAATAAGAACAATGAGTAGAAACCGGTACTTGATTGCAATGGGCGGTCTCGAGGGTCCATGGCGCAAGACAATGGATAGCGTCTGGATTCAGCTTAAACAGCCTCAACGCGTAGTGTGGGCCAGCCACCCAACCACGTGACTTGGCATGAAATTACCAACGTGTTTTGCCGACCTGCGTGTCATGATCTCTTAGGTTGCGGAGAAACACGACGCGGAAGTAAGAAATAGTCGTCTGAGATTTTGTCTCCATGTCGGTTGTAATGGGCCCACCGCACTGCTGCGGATATACGCAGCTACTTTCCTGCCCAAGAAGAGGGATGATCACCACTTCTTACTCTTTATCACCTGAACACAGAGATGCAGCGACTGCTGACCTCTGAATTCTGATACAGATGAAAGTTGGAAATCAATGGCGGATAGGAGAACTCAAAACATGATCTCGACGGCTTCAAACACACGCATTCTGATGTGTCCCCTCTGCAGGAGCACCAAAAGGGCAATCTCGTAAAAAAAGGGGAGAACAAGGGCAGTCTTATCGTAGCTTGTCCTTTCCAGCAAAGCTCCACCGGGGCCACGGGAGGATCAAGGCTGCGCTGTCATCAGCTGGCGGTCGTTCCTACTCCTTCCCTCTTCTTTCCTCTGCTCACTTCCCCTCTATAAAACCATTCCCATTACAATACTCTCTCCATCTGGATTCAATGGAATATCCTAACGAGGTGATCATCTCCATCCCTTCCTCTTCCTCTCTACTTTCCATTTCCTCTTGCCTCTTACATTTCCGTCTGCCACGATCTGCAAATGATTGGCCGAATAATCACTTGATATTGGAGCAGAAAAATGTTGAAATCGAAATCGAGGAAAGTGTTTGAGTTGGAAAAGAGCAGGGAGCGAGTCAAAGTAACTTTAAAGGGTTCGAAAAGGTTTCTAATGTTTTAAGTTTTTATATGCAGAAGAATTCATGGATGTCAGTGCCCCAATTCGGGGATTGGGATCAGAAGCATCAGTTGCCGGATTATTCTTTGGATTTCTCAAAGATAAGGGAGATGAGGAAGCAGAACAAGAAGGATTTTACAAGGGCAAGCATTGGGAATGAGGAAGAGCTCGTCTCTAATAACCATCAGCATCAGCATGAGCCGATTCATGTTCCAACCCAACACCACACAGATCATTCTCCAACGGTATGCGACTCTCGCGCTCTCCATCCTTTTTTTTTTTTCTGATTTTTTTTCCCTCCCTACGATACGAGCTTTAGGTCTTTACTTGGCCTAATATCAATTAGAAACCTTCCAGCACCCTTAAAATGCGTGCTAGAACAGTGACTAATGTTTCCCTTTTCTCACTCCTGTTTTGCAGACAAGGCGGACGATATTCAGCTACTTTAATTGCTGTATAAAGGCGTAGATTGTCAGAGATTAAAAGCGCTTTTTTTGTTTTTTGGTCTCTTTTGGGACACCTCCCATCCCTTGTTTTTAAATTCCTGCAGAAATTTGGGGAGTGTATCCAATCTTGTTTAAATCTTATAGATGATGTGTAAGTCTATTATTATGTCGACTGCCAAGCCAGCGTTCCTGCCGAATAGCATCGTCCCCATCCCGAGGCGAGAATGTAGGAGAGAATATCGGTCTATTACCATTTACCACAGATTCTGCAGCCTCGTTATGATGGTCAAGCAATTGGTCCGTTTATTGATAACGGCTTCTCATACGAGTAAACGTGACGCCGTACGCATGAAGGTTGCTCTAAATTCAGGGAGTCCTAAAAGGTGATTGCTGGTTGGTTGGATGGTAATGAAAGGAAATTTGAGTAGAATGGTGTCAGCAATACAGCTGTGATGTCTCATAAAGATAAAATATATAAAAATGATGACGAAAAATAAAATCATTAAGATTGGTTTATGTGATGAGAAATTTTTCTTTTGAAAAAAAAAGTCATTTTCTATCCAACCAATCAGACCATTGAAAAGTTGATGTGTAACTCTATTTTTCTACTCCAGCTGTCTCTATTTTTCTACTCCAGCTGCAAGGCAGAAACTGCCCAAAACCCGCGTGGACCAATCTTGCAGCAACTCTTAAGCAACTAGTGACAGCTCTTTCTTTACCACGTGATATTTTGTGCCATCCAAGCCATAATCTCACTTGCACAGCATTAAGCGGCCACCACACACAGCAAATCCCTGGACTAGTTCGCTCTCATCGTCTGTGCGGCTCCATCCCTCATACAGGCCATCCATCAAAGGCATTATCCATGAATCGGCTTTTCAACGTTGCAAAGTTTAGGGGTGCTTGGTTCACCCTAGATGAGAGTTATCCTGGCTCTAACCCTATTTATGAAAATTTATAAACAATATTCCGCATATGTAGTCTGGTTGACCTGGCCTAATCCTCACCTTACAAAATTATACATTTTCCTTGTTAAACTAAAAAGAATTAAATTAAAAGAAAAAAGTTTCATAGTTCAATTAAAAGAATAATAGAAATGATCTTTCACAAATCCAGATTCAATGCAAGCATTGAAAACCTGAAACTATTGCTTAGAACTTGTGGAAAGGATATATTTAAAGGCATATCGAGCAAAATATCCTCTTCAGATATGTGAACTAGAAAGAATTTATTAAACTCTCATATGGTGGGAACACAAATAGGCTTCTTAGATCAAACAAAGAACCATTATTGTCTATACTTATATCGCTTCCTTTTGCATCGTGATTTAGCTGAAACAATTTTATAGCATAAAGCGTCCACCTCATTGTGACTGCTTTTATGAACTCTTTTGGAGCTTCTCGGTACCCTATTTGCTTCTAAATGCCATCAAATAACAGAGGTAAATAAAAAAAAGATTTTTGAGGAAAACGGGCGATAGAGTATTTGAAATGCTGGTGAGACGTTTTTTTTATTATTATTAGTGAGGCAGGTAAGGTCGGTTTTTTGAATTTAGGTCAGCTTTTTCAACCCAACCCGCTCATCCAAAAGGGTCGTCCAAACTTGGTATCAAATAGGGTCCATGCGGGTTTGGGTCAACCCGACCCAATCTGCACTTACACCGATCGTACTCACCCAGCCTTAGCAAGCTTTCGAGTGGGTTGTAGAAAACCGAAATCCCATTAACAAAGATACAACATTCTCAAATCTTCGCAGCATCTATGTCATTTTCAGAATGGTTAAACAACTGGGGGCAGAAGGTTGCAACCCTGGCAGCGGTTTTTTCACTTTTAATCTTCTCGTATCATATATTGTCGACATCAACAGAAATATTCAGCGAGAAACGATCATTTACTGCTAGAAACTGATTAGTCATGAACATTTAGAATGCTACAGGCTACATTAATAGAAAACTCCATGCGGGCTCATATAAGAATCCAAATCAACCACAGAGGCACAGACGATGCACTACCATGCCTCTGTTTCTCTTCAAGCACTTGGGTCGTCGACTCAAATTCTCTTGCTGCCAAAAAGACTCTTCCTCAGATTACCACAAATTCATGTAGCTTGATCACACCTTTTTTATAATCTGAACGACGTCCTCATCTTCCAGTTCGTGCTCCTGCAGTTTCAACGATTATGCTATGAGTGCATGTCTTCAAGACAATGGAGACCCATGGATACTAAAAATTATAAGAATGCAGGAGACACTGGAGGCAATTCAGGACCCATACAGGACACAAGCCATTAAACCATATAGCCTAATGTAACCTATCACAAGAATAGGCCTGGTATATTCTTAACAAAAGCCTGTGGATTCTCGTCTCTAATTTCTTCTCATATTCACACAGCATAACTGACAAGCTACATCGCCTGGCTTTTTGGGTCAGAGCAGAGAGTTTCCGCGCTGACCACAGTTGCCAAGTGGACAGCATTTCACACTGGGGTGACATGTCACTGAATTTGGCCTCCGCAAATCTCTCACCTTATAGACCAGGCTAATCTTTCCTTCAGGAAGAAATAAATAGAAAAGAGCTATGTTCTAAGGAAGACAACCTTTCCAACCCTCTGAGGCTTATGTTTCGCACTTGATCCCCAGACAAGTGCACTGAATTTGAAAAAAGACAAAAGTTTTGTTAGACCAATTGAAATAAAAATAAAAACAAAGAGGAATGACCAGTGAGATGCAGGAAATTCTAAACCAGAGGAATAGCGGGACCACTCACTACTTAAACTGTTTCAACATATCTTTGTGGATTCTGTTGCAAAAGTCCTCAACAGTCCTCTTCTTGGATGACAGGATTACAGGGTCCTCATAGTCCGGATTCATCGCCTTCGGTTTTGTGTATATACGGGTTAGGTTGAGGTATTCCCATATCTTCTCAAGTAGGCCATCAAGATTCCATTCCAGGTGAGCACTGTAGAAAGTGGCAGCAAGATGAGGACTTACATAAAACAGGCATTTGATACCAACAATGATGAGCTAAGCATATGCAAGTTTTATTTTGACTGCAGAAGAATTAATCTCGACAGTTAGGAGAGACATGATGATGAACCTTCTGGACAGAGAGAAGCAATCTCTATCTATCCTTTAGCATAAGGACCTAAGCAAGGAAGCTGGCTACATGATATGCCTAATAAGAACAAGCATTGAAAGCAACTTTATGCTCGCAATGTCGCAATGTTCCTAAACAAAAGGAAAGAGAAAAAGAAAGCAAGGCTGGGGCCGCTGAGTAAAATGAGACCAGTTAGCCTAATAAAGATAATTACCTGATTGGGCAGTAGTGAGGAAGTTTGTCCAAGATCTCCAGTTCTTCAAGTGTTATCTGGTCAATCTTGTTAACAACATAAATGCAGGGCATGTATATTCTGCTGCCCTCTATAACATCTATGAGGTCATCAGCAGTTGCGTCATATCGAAGTGATATATCAGCATTATGAATCCTATACTCACTACAAATAGCCTTCACAGTTTCGAGATCCAGGAGTGTATTTGCCACTGTGGATGTGAAATTGATCCCACCCTTATCCTTCTTTCTAAAGGTCAAATTAGGTCGTTCCTTATTTAACCTGCAAAAGGAACGTGTTAATTAGAAAGTAAACCAAACATAACAAGAACTCAACTTAAATAATAGTTAAAGGAGAATGTTGGCACCCAGTTCAGGGATCTGTCATGCATATTTGCAGTGAGATAACAGAATAAATTGTAAGCATGCATACATTAATGGGTTAAAAAATGCATAAGGACAGCAAAATCAACAAAAAATCAAAGAATAGGAAGAGATATTGCTTTTTCTTTTACTACATTCTTTTTCCCTTGCATGTTTGATGGATTCATGGGTTTGGGCAGCATTGCGGGTTGGAGGGA
>JAYJMB010000008.1:697073-717323 GCA_036873735.1 Pouteria campechiana
GATACCCTGCCTGAAATATCCTACGAGTAATATGGACAGAACCGACCTTGCTAGAAATGGGGTCAATTTCAGGTATACGCCTTGCTAGAAATTGAGTCAATTTCAGGTATATCCAACCCAAGTTGCACCCAAGTATGATGTTTGGATTGGATTCGATCAAAAGATCATGATGGTATATGAAAATTTTGGCGGGTTTCATCGAAAATCAATTTCACTGAAGCATCATGCATTTAAAAGTTGTACACATTAAACGTTTTAATTATGTAATTTAAACCTTCCAAATTCGGATTCACTCCGCTCCCCACCTACAATGTGTAATATGCAAAACTTATAAGCTTACAAACTTTCTACTGAAATATCTAAATATATTTTTCCTAATTTATAATATTATAAATTTAGATAGTCAAGTTTATAAAAATCCCCTCTTTGTTAGTTTGGCGCCCTTCTATCAAGGCCCACAACAGTTTTCTATGCCCTCTGCTCGACAATCCTTTAACGACCCTTGCTGTTATTGGGGCACTTTAGTCGCTTTTGTATTTGGATGTTGCTCTTGGTTTTTTGCATTCTTTGCCTCTTTTGTCCCTCATCACTGGAAAAAGGAGATGGCTTTTTGGGCTGAAAAAAGATGGATCCGGCATAGAGATCTGGATTTTGCAGATGTCGGTATTCAACCTCTCTAGCACATATTCCGTCTGGTTGCGGCCTACACTACATCGATATGCTCTACACACTAAGCGGTCTAATCAACGTTGACAAATCTTAAACTGAAAGATGATGCGGACCTTTCCCGTCTAGATCATTTTCCAGCATTGCCGGGACTACTTTTGCGCATCATTCTTCAATCACTAACCACTACCATCTATAAGATGGAAATATCCCCTCAATGGGTCCAAGTTGGACAATTCTGATTCTGAATTTTATTTTTAATTCATTTTAAATAAATACTTTATGTTAAATATAATATAAAATATTAATTATTTATTTTAGATACTGAAATATAAAAACATATAAGGAGGGGCAAATGTGGTAAATCAATGGCTTGTGGAAGGTCGGGAATATTTTAATTTAAGAATATTTGAAATCAAGTTAAATCAGATCTGATTGAAACCAATTTTCCTAATCCTTTTTTATTTATTTCTCTTACCTAATCCATTCACAGAGTGTGACCTTCGTAAGGTCATAGAATCATGGACTGTGACCAATGTAAGGCAATAATTTAAGAGGGGTTTGGATGGGTGTATTGGCATGTGTATTAGGGTGTGTAGTGTAATAAAGAGTGTATTTCCAAAAAATAAAATAACAGAGCTAAGTAAAGGGTATTTAGGTATGTATTTAAAAAAGTAAATAATTAATTAAAAGAATAGAGGTAAATTATTAAAAATAAAGAATATATAGGAATAAATAATTGTAAATGTAAAAGAAAGAGACAGAAAAAGTACAAAAAATGATTGAAAAGAAAATAATAAAACATGTGTTTGACAATACCGGTTTAGTTGAAAGAAAAAAAAGGTGCATAATAAAGGGTATGTAGGGATTACACACCCTAGTGCACGAGTGTGCATTCATCCAAATGCAAACTGCTTGTATAAGAAGTGGTCAGCTGTAAGATCGGTCATAGTTTGGATAACTGTATTTGGGATTTTTCCTTTGTCCTTCTCTTTTCTCCTTTTATTCTCTGCGTTCTAGACTAGGAATTGAAAGATTGCTAACAGTAGGTTCGAGTTGAAACCAACCCAATTTACACCAGTTGGCCGAAGGTCTGATGTGGGCCGATGCGTGGGCAGCACATGCTGGCCATATTGGCTTGCGACAAACGCTGGCATTCCAACAAAAAGGGACATTTTAAATGCTGGCTTCCACTCGCTATCCGTTCACGGACATTGCATGGGCGTTGTCAGTGCTGTGCTAAGTGAGGCCAGAAGTGTCACATTCACTGCATCAATCAATCAAGGACCATTCATGCATAGCTACATTCGATATTAGACGGCACCACTGTCATGAAATGGGCTGCATTGCATTCATTTATTCTGCATGTGGAGGATGTTTGGATTCCAATTTCAGTGGAATATTTATGTAGCAGCCCCCATGCCAATTCCAATGTCACAATCATAAAGACAGGACCGTATATACATATATTAAAGGTATAATTAAATATACACAATAGTTATAAGATTTACATAGAAAATCTTTCAACTTAGAAGAAAAAATCACCGGAGAAAAATTATCAATCCATTATAAAAAAAAGGGTTATAGAGATATACTTAAAATATCTCGCACACATTCTCAAATCAATACACTCTTATAAACCACTCTTTTATTATAGGAAAATTCTAGGATCTACATAATAACTCCTTGATCTCAACTCTAGAATATCTCCATTGAATTCTTAACTTAAATCTCATTATATAACTCTCATAGTGGGCTTTCCCACATGAACTTACTCTAGTCCCATCTCATATATGTAAGCCCACCGAGACTTTTGTAAAATACAAGACATAAAAGCTTAACAAATCTTCACATGTAGAAACTAAGTTAACTCTTAAAGATTAAACTAGTGTGTCACCATCATATACAAATCAATTCTTAAGTGTCCATTTAGTTAATTCATCATCTACCATGCCCAAATTAGCATGTGCATCTCCACCTAAGATGCCCTGCATAATCTACCATTATTGTTGGTCCTTTACTAAATGGTAGCTCAAAAAGGGAGTATTTGTTGAGTCTAATCTTCCAACTTAGCTTGATTTTGAAGATGAATGTAACTAAGCATTTAAGTTTTGATGATGAATAAAAACATAAGTGAAGAGTTAAGCTATTAACTAATTACTTTCCAAGTGTTACAGTGTTAATTCATTAAGGAGACTAGCTACATGCTATAAACATCAATTTTATTAAGTTTAAAACTTATCACATTAAGCCTTCAAAAGAAGATAATTAAGGAGTGCTCAAATAGAAAAAATCAAGAGAAATTTCAAGTCTCATTTGTACTTTAGAAAATATAACCCTCATTAGAAGTTACTCAGAATCCCATAAAAAATACTCAAAAGTAACTTCGATCTTCAGAAGTTTCCCAGAGGTTACTCAAAACCTCATCAGAAGCTAAGGAGGAACTAAGAACACCATTAGAAGTGACTTCAGGAATAATTACAATCCTCAGAAGCAACTTAGAAATACTTAAAAGTAATTCAGAAATCAAGGCATGAAGATAAGAAGCAACGCAAAATGCTAAGAAGCATTTCAGAAATGCAAACTTAAGACCATTTCAAAAATGCAAGCTCAAGACTATTTCAGAAATGCAAGATCATAAGCATTTTTAGAAAATGTGTAGAAGCATTTCAGAGAAAACACGTAATGCAAAGAAACATTTAAGAGATTCTCAAAAATATATCAGAAGACAGATCAGAAGTAATGCAGAAGATGATTTCTGCAATCAGAAACTTATCAAAAGTTTCTCATAACCAATCAAGAAGCATTTCAGAATTGACTTAGAGTCGATATGTAATAAAATCACACAACGAAAGACCAATAGAAATTGTCTCAGAAGTACAGAGGCAAGTCAGAAGTAACTTAGAAACATTTTCACTTGTCATAGAAGTTCTGTAGAACCTTTGACCCTCGAGACCGAGCACCACAAAACCTCTATCGTTAGAAATTCACTTTTGCGCATGTTCCTCAGAACTTCTGTGATTATTAACACAGAAGTTCTAAAAAAGCTCTGATTCGCACAAAACTTCTACAACGTGAAAACTAGTTCTGCATACATAATTCAGAACCTCTGAAGTCATTAACATAGAAATTCTGTTAAACTTGTATTCCGCACAAAAGCAAATACAAGAGCACTTACCTATCAATCCAGAAGACATCTCAGTTACACAAAAGTTTTGATAAGTTCTGTTCCTCATAGAAGAAAAGCAGAAACAGAGATACGTTACACTGAAATAAGCCAAAGGATATCTCGACCTTTAGAAGCACTTCAGAATCCCTCTAAAAGCACTCAGAAGTGAATAAGAAACTATGCAGAAGATGTTTCTGCACTTAGAAACTCAATCATTAAGAACTTCTGAGCACCCTGAGAAGTTATTAGAAGCATCTTGGAAGTTTTAAGAAGCAATGCAGAATAAGTCTCTCCAATCCGAAGTTTATTGAATGCACATAGAAATTTATATGAAGCCTATTAACAGATTCTTAGAACCAAATAGAAGAATTGCAGAAAATGGTTTCTGCAATCAGAAATAAATCAAGAGGAATCAGAAGAAGAAGTTTCTGAATCTGAAACTTATGAGCAAAAAAAAGTTAGAAGTTTAAAAGCATCCAAAATTTTATCAAAAGTAGAATACTCTATTATGATATAGCTTTTGTTATTAGAAGTAAAATAGGAAGTTTGGAAGCTAGGGTTAATCAAAAGCAAAACACAAGTGTTAGAAGTCTATCAGAAGCAGAAATATGACCGTTGAACTTGTCAGAAAATAAAATAGACATTCAAAAGTTCTTCAAAAGATTTTCAAAAGTGTCAACATTATCATATATGATTTTGATGTTAACAAAACTTGTATAGAAACCTATATGCCTAAATCTCTAACAATCATATGTATGATTATGAATTGATAAATATTAATTAACATAAATACTTAACATGAATGTTTAATTATACAAGCATACATTCTTCACGTTATGGTGCGCACGTCATGAACATTAGTTAATCTTTACTACATAAATTTGCTAAATCGTACTAAGCACCATAATTACTTAAGCTTTCATATTATGCATTATCCTTATTTCATAAAATAATACAATCACATGAGGATAAAATACATTCTAATATTTTATATGAAAGCTAATAACATAGTAAGTGCAAAAAAGTTAAAGTGCAAGATAATGATCATCTAAAACAAACTGTCACAACTATCTAATACATTCCAAAGGAGTTGAACTGGTGAAAATTATGGACGATGAAGAAGAAAACAGAAGGTTTAGAGACAAGCAACAAAGAAGGTTGCATTAGATGCTTCCACAAACAAAAAGTAATGTGAGACAAACAAGGCTTCGAAGATGTGCTATAGCGAGCTTGCATTGTCTATCAACCTCAAAGAGAAAACTTCAACAAACAAAATGCAAAACAAGAAGTTAAAGATGAAGCCATGGTCAAAGAGCATAAAGTTGTTTGAGAAATTTGAGCTATCTACATCGACCAAAGAAAACTTGTCTGAGATACAGAAAAAAGAAAATGCTTCATCAAATACTCAAACAAATGAAGAAAGAAGATATTGCCACCCAAACAATCATGCACAAAGAAGAGAAAACTTTATATCATCAATAAAGTTAAAAGAATGGATTAGTTTGAGAATAAAAAAGATAATATGAATAGATAAGGGAGTGCAACTTCAGCTAAGCCAAGAAAGATAAACTAAGAATGGAAAAAAAAGGAGTTGCAAGAAACAAATCAATTATGTTGCTCGAAGTATATAGAACAGTTGAAGAACTTCACCTCATTTATGGATTAAATGTCATCTATTAGCACAGAGAAAGTATCAGCCAAAATAGAAGATGATATAAAAGCTGCACAATGAGCATAGATGAAGCTGAACAAATAAAGAGTTGGTTGGACCAAAAAGGAACATTAACAAACAAAGCATGATTGTCTATTACTTACAACAGACAAATGCGATGTGCAAAGTATTCAGTCCAAGACAAAGCATAACATAGTTCATCTATCGCATCAGACGAATGCCACACTTGGTCTGTTCGAGCAAGTTAAAATAAGCTTCGTTTGCCACCTTCAATAGACAATGAGGAACAAAAGAAGAATACAACACTCCATCTATTAGAACAAGACAAAGCAAACTTTGTTTGCCACCTCTAATAGACAATGAAGAATAAAGGAAGAACATCTCACTTCGTTTGTTCATATAGAAGGAGAAGTTTGTCAATTAATCAGCCTAACTTCGTTAATGTTATCCAGAACTAGTTTGTTATTTACAATATACAAAGCACATACATGAAGGATCGATCAACAAACAAATCTCCTAGAGGAATTTTGGTAGAACAAAGAAGAGTTTATCTTTCAATCAGTTCGACTTCATCTGCGTTATTCAAAGTTCATCTGATACTTGTAATAGATAAATCACTCTCATGGAAGTTCAACTGATAGATAAACCATGAAGAATTTGTCTTCAACTTATAGCAGACAAATGCAGACAGAGAGAGGCCTTGACTGGTCAGAGGAAAATTGATTTATGTGACTAGAGTTCAAATGAAATTTGCCCTCGTGCTGACATTTACAGACTTATATTAGTCACCATTTTCGGTGATAAATGGCGCTATAAGGTTTTCAAAGTTGTGAAAAGTCAAAATAAGGAACACCTTTTTAACACAGCTCATCCTCCTCTCTGAACAGTGGCACAACAGCTCGAGGCAAACCAGAAAGGCCTAGACTTCAATGACAGAAAATTCAAATGGTCTTATTCATTCAATGTTTGCTCTTATTTCTGCATTCAACGAAACCTATCTTCTCCAATGGTCGAAAGTATGAAGAAGCTATTTAAGAAAAAAAGATAAGATTATTCAAAAGTAGTGAAGGAATACTTTTTAGATAAGTTTAATCTTATGCAAATCCTTCCACCCTTGGCCAAGAGCTTAAACTTTCATCTATCCTTTATGAGCTTTAATCTGCAAATCCTTATGACCATTGTCTTTACATTATGAAAAGATCTGTATTACATAGAGCTGAAAGAGAGATCAAATCTTCCCCTATGCTTGAGAGAAATACTATGTAAAAGTGTATAAGTTTTTTGGTAAACTTGAAACTAGAAAGTTTTTGGTGAGCTCTATAAAACTATCAAGTTTGCTGGTGATCTTTGAAACTAGAGTTCTTGGTGATCTCTAGAAAGCTATCAAGTTTTCTAGTGAGCTTCGAAACCAGTGAGTTGGTAATGAGCTTGAGAAAACCACTAAGTTTGCCTATGAGCTTTGAAATGGGTGAGTTTTCTAGTGAGCTCATGAAAAGTAGAAGAGTGTCAGGAACACTATGTATTTTTATTGTATGGGGTATAGTAGAACTCATAGCACAATGAGTGTGTGCTCTTAGAAGAGTGGATGTAGGGACGGGGTTCCTAAACCACTATAAAAATTGTGTTTTTTATGTATGTGTTTGTTTTTTTTCCTGCGCTTTACTGCTTTTATTATTCACCTTATAATACACCACACACAAGCACAAAAAGAGGAAAATTCTTCAAAGAGGTTGAGCAATGAATTTTCATAAACCTAATTTACCCCTCTCCTCTTGGGTTAAGCCATCATTTAGGAACCAACAAGAAGTTCTGCCATTGATACACAATGGTAACTAACAGGAAATGTGCTCTAGAAGTTTTGACTAACTTACTAAGAAGTTTTGAGGATGAAAACAATGTTCAAAACTCGATAAAAGTTGAACAAAAACAGAAGGAGATGACAAGGCTTCGAGTTTATTTTTCAAATGGTCAGAAAGTTGCTTAAAATAATCATAAACAACAAAGATAACTTCCTCAGTTTATTAAAGGAAGATTTAAATGTTTGAGAAGTAAGTTTTTGAGAAATCAAAAATATTCACTCAAGCATTTACAAAGGCTTCCCACTTTTCTTCCATGAGATAAACTCCCTTAAGCTATATATAGACAAACATTCAAAGTCATCACTTCAACAACACTTGGAATCTAAAATCTCTTATTTTTATTGCTATATTTATTATATTTTTATTACTGAATTTTGTACACTCTGCCTTTTAAGAGGCATTCATTTTGTATACTATTATTTACTATTTTCTCATATAAGTTGTTGGTAAGCTTTGAAAATCAACCTATATAAGTTTATTAGTAAGCTTGGAAAACCAATCTTTATAAGTTTGTTGGTAAGCTTGGAAAACCAACTTGTGTAAGTTCATTGCTGAGCTTGGAAAACTAATAAGTGTTAGTGAAACCTAAGTTTAGCAAGAGATGCTAACTCTGAGAAGTGGAGTAGGTATCAGGTTAAGGGCCAAACCACTATAAAATTATTATTTTAATATGCTATGTGATCTTTTCTATTTTATTTTGGCACTATCTATTGAACTTGGCTAAAATTTTTAAAGGCTCAATGCACCCTCTCTTTTGAACAACCATTAGATAAGGGACCAACAATTAGTATCAGAGCAGACTTCACCTGTTATTTCTTACATACTAATTTATATAACCTATGAAGAGATCCCTATGGCCAGCTATTTCCAAAACACTTTTGCTGAGGTCAGTCTACTTCCAGACCCCTATTATTTGATGACATAAATTGTGGGTATTGGAAGATGAGGATGAATTTTTTTTTTGATTGCTACAGATTATCAACTGTGGAAAACAATCAAAGATGGAATGATTATCCTAAATAAAAAAGATGCATATACTACTAAGGACATTCAAGCAGTTGAAAAAGATATCAAGGCAAAGAACTACCTTTATTGTGCCCTTACACTCTCTGAGTTTGATAAGATTTCCTCTTGTGATACTGCCAAGGAAATCAGAGACAAACTAGAAGCTACACACGAGGAACAAATCAAGTGAAAGAGAATAAGATAAATCTTCTTGTGCAAGAATATGAATCTTTCAGCATGAAAGAGATAGAGTCAATATCAAACATGTATGGAAGGTTCCAAAAGATTAAGAATGAGCTAAAGAATCTAGGAGAGAAGTATGAATAGCCAAGATGGTGAAGAAGAAACTAAGATCACTATCAAAGCAATGGATGCCTTCTAGGAAGCACAGAACCTGAACAAAAGGAGCTTAGAAGAGCTAATGGGTTCTCTCATGACCCATGAAATATTGAAAAAAATAGAAAGATGTAGAAGATCCCAAGGGCAAGAAGGCAATCACCCTTAAAATTGAATCAGAAGCTGATAACTCCAAAGTGAAGCATCAACAAGTGGAGATGATGATAAGAACATGAAAATGATCACATGAAGATTCAAGTCCATATTGAAGAAGAAACAATTTGGAAGCAGTTCAAGAAATGACCTAAGAAAAAAAGACAAATATAAAGAGTCTCCCACGTGCTATAATTGTGGGAAGATTGGGCACATGAAGTTTGATTGCCCTGAACCTGAAAAGAAGTAAAGTGATCAGCAAAAGAAGAGGTATAATTTTTACTTTGACAAAAAGAATAACAATAGCAATAACAGAACCAATAGAGAATTTGAAAAGAAAAGGAAGGCTCTAGCAGCATGAGAAATGCTAGAGAATATGATGAATGAAAGTGAAAGTGAAGAGGATGAAGAATATGAAACACAAATTAGTCAACACTCACCAAAAGGAGATGACCATAATGAATTCCATATTAGAATTAGCTTCATGATCATACATGAAGAAGAGGTAACCTCTGACATTGAAACTCTAAATCATGAGGAGATGTTAAATGAACTATATTCAGATTTCATGATTGTGAAAAACAAGTACAAGAAGACTAAAAAGGAGCTTAAGAAAATTATCATTGAATGCTCAAAATTAAAGGAGGAAAACTCCAAGCTCAAAAACAATTAAGACACCATCAGTGAACTTGAGCAAGTCAAGGCTGAAAATAATGCCACGAAAAAGACCTTGGCTTCCACCTTATTGAGAATGAAACCAAGAAAGAAAGGTGGATAAAGCAAAATAGGAAACAAAGTAATATTTCTGGAAGAAAACAAGGACCCAAATAGACTATGATCTGGGTTTTAAAGGAAGTTGCATATATAGTAAAAGCAACTTAGTCTCCATTAGCTAGATTAGTTGCACCTAAGAAGAAATGGGTACTAAAGTTTTTTGCCACTAACCCACTTGGATTTATTATCAAATGGGTATCAAAAGTTAAAATTTAATCTTGTCTATGTAGGTGTGCTTGAGAGCCACAAGAAACAGCATGTGGTATGTCAATAGTGGTTGCTTAAGGCACATGATAGGGAATAGGGAACTGTTCACGGAGCTGAAAATGAAATCTGGTAGGATAGTGACCTTTGGGGATAATGGAAAAGGTATAGTGGTTGGGATTGGTAAGATCGGCCAACCACCATTTACCAAAATTTTAGATATATTTCTTGTAGAAGGATTGAAACACAATCTTCTTAGTGTTAGTCAGTTTTATGACAAAGGCTTATAAAGTTGTGTTTAAATCTCAATTTTGTTCAATTCTAGATAAGTCTCATTCAATTGTTGTACTTGGTAAAAGGCATGGAAATATATATTTGGTTAAGCTTTCTGATATCTAAGCTAAGTGTCTTGTTGATAATGACATTGAATCCATGTTGTGGCCTAGAGGACTAGGACATGCCAACAAGAATTTGATTAAAAGATTAGACAATAAAGATCTTGTTATTGGCTTACCCAAACTTAAATTTGACCAAGAAAAGTTATGTGATGCTTGCTTGAAAGGTAAGCAAGTTAAGAAATCATTCAAATCCAACAAAGAAGTATAATAACAAAACCCCTTCAATTGCTACATATAGGTCTAGTTGGACCAACAAGAACTAGAAGTCTTAGAGGGAAATATTATGCATATGTCATTGTGGATGACTATAGTAGATTCACCTGGGTAATGTTTCTAGCATCTAAAGATGAAGCTTTTTCATTCTTTGAAGTATTTATCAAACATGTACAAAATAAATAAAGCTATCATATTATTATTATAAGGAGTGATCTTGGTGGGGAGTTTAAAAACCATAAGTTCACAGATTTTTGTGAAAGCAATGGAATTCTTCAAACTTTTTTCTACACTAAGAACACCTCAACAAAATAGAGTAGTTCAGAGAAAAAATATATCCTTACAAAAAATGGCAAGGACTATATTAAGTGAATACAATCTGCTTCAATAATTTTGGGTTAAAGCAATGAACACAGCATGCTACATCATCAACAGAATTTTTGCTAGACCCATACTCAGCAAGACTCTATTTGAATTGTACTATGGTAAGAAGCCAAATATTTTTTATTTCCATACTTTTGGTTGTAAATGTTTTGTTCTCAACAATGACTAGGAAAACCTTGAGAAATTTGATAATAGATTTTATGAAGAAATATTCCTTGGTTATTCCATTGTTAACAAGGCATTTAGAGTGTACAACTTAAGATTTAAGACTGTAGAAGAATCTATTCATGTTAAATTTGATAAATATATTGACACTGTGAAAAGAATTAGTGATTATAATGCCGAATCAGAAAACCTCAAAAAAAATGTGGAGAAATAGAAATTACAAGATAAACAAGGTAAAGCTCCACAATCAAAAACATCAATGGATGAAGCTGGATAATTTACAACGGAGGTAAATGAGGAAAGTAACTCATTTTTTCCTAAAGATTGGAGGTTCATGCATGCTCACCGTGAAAATTGGATAATTGGTGATGTGTATGATATAGTTAGAACTAGATCATCTTATCGCCAAATATGTGGCAATTTTGCTTTTATTTCTAACTTGCATAGACCAAGCTTTAGAAGATGAAAAATGGATTTTAGCTATGCAAGAAAAACTAAACCAATTTAAAAGAAATAATGTGCAGACTATTGTTCTAAGATCAGACTACCAATCTGTTATAGGAATTAAATGGGTCTTTAGGAACAAATTGGATAAATTAGGAATTGTAGTAAGAAATAAGGCAATATTAGTAGCAAAGGGGTATTGTCAAGAAGAAGGTATTGACTTTGAAGAATCCTATGCCCCTGTTGCTAGGATTGAAGTCATTAGAATGTTTCTTTCATTTACATCCTATATGAATTTTAAGTTATATCAGATGGATGTAAAGAGTGTATTCTTAAATAGGTTCATTAGTGAAGAGGTTTATGTAGAACAACCCCCTAGGTTTGAAGATCCCCATAGTTCATATCATGTCTTTAGGCTCAAGAAAGCTCTCTATGGTTTGAAATAGGCTCCTAGAGCATGGTATGAGAGATTAAGCAAATTTCTAATTGAGAAAGGTTTCTTAAGGGGTAAAGTTGATACCACTTTCTCGAGGGATATTTGGTGCAACTAATAAAAATCTTTGCCAAAAGTTCTCTAAGATAATGAAGGGCGAATTCAAAATGAGCTTGATAGGAGAACTTAGCTTCTTTCTGGGACTGCAAGTCAAGTAGATAAAAGAAAGAATCTTCATCCACTAAGAAAAATAAACTAGAGAACTGTTGAAGAAATTCAACATTGAAGATAGCAAAAGATATAGAACACTAATAAGTACATCAATAAAGATGGATAAGAATGAAGGAGGTAAATCTGTTTATCATAAACTTTATAGGAGCATGGTAGAATCTTTATTATACTTGACTACCAATAAGCCAAACATAATATTTTGTATCTGCATGTGTGCTAGATTCGAGTCAAATCCTAGAGAGTCACATCTCATTGCCATAAAAAGAATACTTAGATGCCTTTTAGACCCTCCAAACCTTGGTTTGTGGTATCCTAAAGGTTTAGATTTTGAATTGATTGGGTACTCAGATGCAGACTTTGCTACATATGAGGTAGACAGAAAGAGTACTTTAGGAATATATCAGATTCTTAGAATACTAGTTATATCATGGTTCTCCAAGAAATAAACGTCTGTTGCATTATCAACTGCTAAGGTTGAATATGTAGCTCTAGGTAGCTGTTATACTCAAATTTTATGGATGAAATAGCAATTAGGTGATTCGATTTGAAATATGTAGTAACACCCATCATATGTAATAATACCAGTTCTATAAGTCTGACAAAGAATCCAGTTTTGCATTCTAGAACTAAGAATATAGAGATTAGGCATTATTTCATTAGAGATCATGTTTAAAATCATGATGTTTGCTTAGAATTTATATCAACTAAAGATCAATTAGCAGATATTTTCATAAAACCACCTCCAGAAGATAGATTTTACAAAATTAGAAGGGAACTAGGCATATTAGATTCATTGGCATAAAAGGCATATTGCATAATCTAATTGCTTTATAATGTTAATGATCACATGATTATGAGATCAGAATTAAGCTTTAAATGAATTTTTTAAGCTTGTCAGAACTTTGACAGCGGCAATTCTACACTTAAAAACATTTTTTTCTTCCTCAAAAATTCTGAAGTCTTCCTTCAAAAATTTTGATGCATGCATTTCATCTAAAATACTCAAAAAATATAGTCTTTCACTTCCTTAAAAATTTTCACATTAGTCCCTAAGAAATTTTGATGTCCACACACACCCATATTAAACTCCTCAGAACTTCTAACATTCATAACTCAGTACTTCTGACACCCACACACACACGTATTAAATTCCTCACAACTATGAATGTTTCACCATTCCCTTTAGCCTTTTTGATTATGACAAAAAGGGGGAGAAAATCTCAAAGTGATTAATGGGAGAAATAGGGGAAATATTAGAGTAAATTAGGGAGAAATATCATAATAGAAAAATCAAGGGGAGAAATATTAAAAGAACTTAGTGCATCTATTCAGGGGGAGCCACTCTAAGTTAGTAAAAGCACTACATATTAAACATGCATGTAGACACTTTAAATTTCTCCATTGCAAATTTTATAAAAGGTTTATCACTCAAATGTTTTGTCATCATCAAAAAGGGAAAGAATGTTGAGTATAATCCACCTATTTAGCTTGATTTTGATGATGAATGTAATAGCAGTTAATTGTTTATGATGAACAAACATATGGGTGAAGAATTAAGCTACTAACTAATTACTTTCCAAGTGTTACAACATTAATTCATTAAAGAGAGTAACTACATGCTATAAACATCAATTTTATCAAGTTTAAAGCTTATCACATTAAGCCTTCAAAAGAAGATAATTCAGGAGTGCTCAAAAAGAAAGAATTAAGAAAAATTCCAAGTTTTAGATGTACTTTAGAAAATGTAACCCTCACTAGAAGTTACTCAGAATCCCGTCAGAAATACTTAGAAGTAACTTCGATCTTTAGAAGTATCTCAGAGGTTACTCAAAACCTTGTCAGAAGCTAAGAAGGAACTAAGAACACCATCAGAAGTGACTTCAAGATTAATTACAATCCTCAGAAGCAACTTAAAAATACTCAAAATTAATTTAGAAATCAAGGCATGAAGAGAAGAAGCAACGCATAATGCTAAGAAGCATTTCAAAAATGCAAGCTCAAGACATTTCAAAAATGCAAGCTCAAGACTATTTTAGAAATGCAAGATCAGAAGCATTTCAAAAAATGTGTAGAAGCATTTCAGAGAAAACACATAATGCAAAGAAACATTTCAGATATTCTCAGAAATATATTAGAAGACAGATCAAAAGCAATGCAGAAGATGATTTTTATAATAAGAAACTTATCAAAAGTTTCTTAGAACCAGTCAAGAAGCATTTCAAAACTGACGTAGAGTCAGTATGTAATGAAATCACACAATGGCAAACCAACGGAAGTTGTCTCAGAAGTACAGAGGCAAGTCAAAAGTAACTTAGAAACATTTTCACTCATCACAGAAGTTCTGCAGAACCTCTGACCCTCAAGACTGAGTACCACAAAACCTCTGTCTTTAGAAATTCACTTTAGTGCACTTCCTCAGAACTTCTACGATTATTAACAAAGAAGTTCTGAATAAGCTCTAGTCTACACAGAACTTCTGCAACATGAAAACCACTTCTGGATGCATAAATCAAAACCTCTGAAGTCATTAACACAGAAGTTCTATTGAAATTTTGTTCTACATAGAAGCAAATGTAGAAGGACTAACCTGTCAATCCAGAAAACATCTCAATTACGCAAAAATTCTAACTAAGTTCTATTCCGCACAGAAGAAAAATAAAAATAGAGATATGTTGCACAGAACTAAGCCAAAAGATATCTTAACCTTTAGTAGCACTTCAGAATCCCTTCAAAAGTACTCAGAAGTGAATAAGAAACTAAGTAGAAAATGTTTCTAAACTCAAAAACTCAATCATTAAGAACTTCTGAGAACCCTCAGAAGTTATTGGAAGCATCTGGGAAGCAATGCAGACTAGTCTCTCTAATCAAAATTTATTGAGTGCACACAAAAATTTATCAGAAGCCTATTAACAGCTTCTCATAACCAAATAGAAGAATTACAGAAAATGGTTTTTGCAATCAGAAATAAATCAAGAGGAATTAGAAGAAGATGTTTCTAAATCAAAAACCTATCAAAAGCATTCTCAAAGCTTTCAGAAGAAAATCAAAAGGAAGTTTAAAAGCATCCAAAATTTTATCAAAAGTAGAATACTCTATTTTTGGTACAACTTTTGTTATCAAAAGTAAAATCAGATGCTTGGAAGCCAAGGTTAATCAAAAGCAAAACAAAAGTATCGGAAGTCTTTCAGAAGCAGAAATATCACTATTGAACTTGTCAAAAAACAAAATAAACCTTTAGAAGGTCTACCATTAACACACAAAGGTAACTAAAAGGAAATGTGCTCTAGAAGTTCTAACTAACTTAACTCAAAAGTTCTGAGGATGGAAACAATGTTCAAAACTTGACAAAACCTTAAATAAATAGAAGGAGATGACAAGGCTTGGAGTTTATTTTTCAAATGGTCGAAAAGTTGCTTAAAATAATCATAAAGAGCAAAGACATCTTTCTCAGCTTATAAAAGGAAGAATCAAACATTTGAGAAGTAAGTTTTTGAGAAATTAAAAAAATTCACTCAAGCATTTACGAAGTCTTCCCACTTTTCTTCCATGAGATAAACTCCCTTGAGCTATATTTAGACAAACATTCAAAGCCATTACTTCAACTACTCTTAGAGTCTAACATCTCCTATTTTTATTGCTATAGTCATTGTGTTTTTATTACTAAATTTAGTACACTGCCTTTCAAGAGGCATTCATTTTGTACATTGTTATTTACTGTTTTCTTATATAAGTTGTTAGTAAGCTTTGAAAATAAACCTATATAAGTTTGTTGGTAAGCTTGGAAAACTAACCTCTATAAGTTTGTTAGTGAGCTTGGAAAACTAACCTCTATAAGTTTGTTGGTGAGCTTGGAAAACCCACTTGTGTAAGTTTGTTGGTGAGCTTAGAAAACTAACAAGTGTTAGTGGAACCTGAGTTTAGCAAGAGATGCTAACTCTGAGAAGTGGAGTAGGTACTAAGCTAAGGGCTGAACTAATATAAAATCATTGTCTTAGTGTGTTGTGTGATCTTTCCTATTTTATTTTAGCACTATCTATTGAGCCACCATTAGACAAGGGACCAATAGTATGAATTAAGTTTTCAAAAAATTTGGCTAATACCTTGAGAAGCATGCTTAAAATAATAGGAAGTAAATATCACAACATAAGTGCACAAGATTTTATAGTGGTTCGGCCCTTCCTAGGTTTCAACTCCACTTCTTTAAGTCAGTCTCCTTTATTGATCTCAGGTTTCATTAACACTTTGATCAACCTGATCAAATATACATTGGTTTCCGAACTCACCAACTAACTCACTAGTTTTCAAAGTTTACCAACTAACTCGCACACTTTCAGTAAGGCCTTCTACTTACTTTTCTCAATACATAAACAACAAGCACCCTGCTTGCTTTAACAAATACAAAAAAAATATATAGATTTTTGCCTCTTACTTAGGTAGATTTGAAAAAAAAATTAAAAGTTTAAATAAATGAAGAAAGTAAGCAATAAGGACATATGTATCAAACTCCTTGAAAGTGAAGCCGATCTAGCTTTGAATGCTTCGATAATGTTGAAGCAGTTGGAGTTGAAGAAGATGTTGAATGCACTTGTAAATGCTTGAGTCAGAAATTTCTCTTTTTTTCTAATCTTTCTATTGTTTTGTGTGTTGGTTTAATCATCCTTTTATAACCTCTGAAGGAGATTATAGTCTTTGTAACGTTTTACAAATTTTCAAGCATTTGGTAGATTTGGTTTGACTTTTTACATGTTATTTGGCTTCAAAACTTCTGAGATAAGGCTTTGTAAATTCTAACATTATCTTATTATTAGTTACTATTAAATTTGCCTGTTACTAGAGTTTCTGAAGCACCTCTTCAGAATTTTTGAATTAAGTGTAGGTTTCAAACGAGGTCAATGATCATATTTTGGCTTTTGAAGATCTTTTGAAGGTTAAATTTAGACTTGGATACTCTTCTTGATTCTTGGGTTTTGAATTTACCTCTAATAGCCTTCTATATTACTTTTGAAAATCTTTTGATAATGTTTTGAGTTTAGAAACTTCTTCTGAGATTACTTAGACTTGGAAGCATTTTCGAAGTTCTTTTGATGAACTTATGATTGCAAAGTCGACATTCTATATTATTACTAATAAGGTTTTGATTGTAGATATCTCTGGAACTTATTTTGTACCAAATTTATTTGACTTTTGAAGCATCTTTGAGTCTTGGAAGTATTTCTGAAGTTTGAGCTTCTAAGTACAGAAGATATCTTTGAAGTAGAGCATTTTACTTCTGATATGTTTTTGGAGACTAAGGAATGCTTCTGAACTACCTCTTAAGTGTGAGACTACTTTGGAGTTAATTCTAAGGACGACGCTTTGTCTTTGAAAAAGGTTCTGACTTGTTTCTGAAGAGGTTTTGAAGTAATTCTAAATACTTCTGAAGTTTTAAGCTTCACGTCTTGTCTCTAAAGGGATTTTGATTTGTCTCTGAAGTACTTTTGAATATTTCTGAATTGCTTCTGATTGATTTTTGCTTAAGAATTCTTTTTAAATTATCTTCTTTTGAAGGCTTATTGTGATAAGCTTACAATTAACATTGATTATTGCTTAGAGTTACTCTCCTTAATCTGTTTAGATATATAAATTCAGCATCACTTGGAAAGTAACCTGTTAGTACCTTAATTCTTCACACATTTGTTTGTTCATCATCAAAACTTAGTTATTTAATTACATTCATCATCAAAATCAAGCTTAGTAGAGAGGTAAGACTTAACTTTCTCCCCCTTTTTGATGATGATAAGACATTTGAGTGATAAACCTTTCATAAAAATATACAGAATATGTAATGTGCTTCTACTAAATTTGTGAGGCTCCCCCTGAATGGTAGGCTTCCTTGAATGTATACGCTTAGTTATTTTGATATCACTTTAGTTACTCTGATATTTCTATTACTAGTTACTCTGATATTTCTCCTATTTCTCCCCCTTTTTGTCATAATCAAAAGGATTAAAATGTAAAGATCAACCACGTGAAAGAGAATGAGAAAGAAATTATATTCAAAAGGAGTTCTACACATATGATAATAATTGCAAAACATTTGTGTACATCAGAGTGACATAGAAAATGAATTTACATAAATGATGGAAGTTATATTACAACAAATTTAGATACAACAAAGCAACAACAAAATGAAGTAACATCACATGGAAGAATAAGTATAGCAAAAAAATAAAGATGTGAAGGAAAGATAGCAGTAGATTAGGGATTTTTAGGGGTAGGTTTTTGCTTTCTGGAGTAGGTTTTAAGAAAGAAGTTGGGTTCAACGAACGAAGGAAGAATGATGTTGTAGGTGGTTTGGAAGATGACTTAGATGGCTTAAACGCAACTTGTTTAAGTCTGGAGGGAGAAGGAGGAATGAAGGTAGGATCTGGGAATTGTAGTAGATAGTTCATGAATCAAGGCAGATGCATAGGTAGAAACATAAATAAGGTCAATGCAGGATCAATATGATGGATCTAATAATTCAAGGAAGTACACTGGCTCTTTTTTGAGAATGACTTGAGTATTTGCATTTACCCTAGCTATGTATTCTTCATAATACATAGTGATGGGAGAGAGAGGAGCCTTTTTATGGAATTTTAGAAGTGCAATTTTAGATTTCTTTTTGGGTTTAAAATATACTTTTGGCCTATGTAAAGTTAGGGGTTTAGGAACGGAAGGTGGTTATCTTGAGGTTTTAGTTTTCGAAGAAGGATGAGTTGGTTTAGGTGGGGGGAATGGTTTGGAAAAGTACACCCAAATTTGGTATTGGATAGATGAATTAACAAGCCATGGATAAGAAAGGGGAAGGTTGTTAGTAGTAGCTTGGCTTGGGAGAACAATGAGAATTCTTTCTTAGTTAGAAAAATGTAATTGTGAGGACCTGAGGGAGATGGAAAGGTTATTCTAGGTGGCCTAGATTGAGGATGTAGTTGGAGAAGTTTTTGTGCATACTCATCTAGGAATGACTCAATGTGTGGTATTTAAATGTCATGTCCTTAGGGAGTAAGAGGAAGTAATGCCTTGCACCCCCACCCTATGCGTTTTGACCACACCACATTGGGGCCAATGTAGAACGCCACCATTTCCCTTCTTTTTAAGGAAAATCTTTTCATAACCTCATAATTTTCCTAATTATAAGGGAAATATCCTGCCTAAAATTCGGCAGTCTATAATATATTATGGACATTTAACCCTGATATGCATGTGTAAAATCAAATAAAATATACATTTCCATAATTATAAGATAATAATTATATCTAAATACTTAGACCCATATTCACAGCTTCGCCTAAGATCGGAACCGTTTCATGATGGCAATGCATTCCCCTAAATTAATACAAATCCATTTTCAATATCATACTTAAATGATTTACTATGACATGCCATACATCATTTGAATCTTTTTAACTACAATTATGCCAATAAATCATAAACTTTACAATTTAATACAATTAAATCATCATACAAGAATATCATGGGATTCTAATACTCACATGCTATCATACCATCAAAAGTCTTCTACTTTGGCACTCCAGTCCCAATTCACAATTAGGAGTCTTCACCTGGCTTGTTAGCTAAAAATTAACATAAAAAGGCATGAATCTGGGTAACTCAGTAAGTAGGCATAGATAAAATAAAATAATTATTAATTATAACAACATATTCTAACCCAAAACATGTATCAAATACAACATAATTTAAATTTAAACCATCACCATAAACACATCACATTCCCATCTCATCCTGAGATGTACAACTAAGGCAATCATACCATGAGGCTCGTATTCTCATTCTTTCCATGCACACTCTACACCTTTTCAGCATATAATATCATATAGTGCCATTCCAATACTTCACATCACATCCGAGCAACTTTGGCTCATCATACCACAATACACGCCATACAGGCGTCTCATATCACCATACATGCCATGTGGGCACCAAATATCCAATTATGTCATATAGGCATAATATTACAGCTATGCTTTTAATATACTTTACATCATTATACATATCTATACTATTATGGAATGCTTTCCAATCCATTTATACATACAGTCATATGATATATCATGCCACTTACACAACTATGAGATATTATTTATCCTATCTTTATCACTAAT
>JAYJMB010000008.1:717423-733518 GCA_036873735.1 Pouteria campechiana
CGCTTTTCAAACCGTAAAAGCCGGAATATGGCTTTTACACAGAAGCTCGGATTTGGAGCTTTTCCCAAAAGCTCTACGTGCAAACACGCTTACTGTAAGTGCTTAAAAGCCACCGCCAGGCCAAACAGGCCCCTAGCCTATTTGGCTAAATATTTTATAGTACTTTTTCTGAATATAAAAGCTAAAAAAATGATGTTTTGGGGGAAGCAGAAATTTTTCGTTTTCTCCCCGTTGGCTTCCTATGTTAATAAATTTTAAAACGACATAACCCTTCTTTCTCTCCTTTAAAAGATAAGGTTGTAAATATATAAAAATAAATTTTTTTTCTCAAAATGAAATTTTATCTGTTTATTTTGTAACTTTGAATCTATAATTTTTTTTTTACCATTCCTCTCTCTCTCTCTATAATTTTATTTTAAGTATATATCAATATTAAAAATCTCAAATAATTTTCTTCTCCTAAGCTAATGATATATACTGAAAATATTTTATTATTAACACTTATTTTAAATATTAAAATTTTGATTTATATATTATTTGCTTCCCGATCTTACCCGATTTAAAATTTGCCCGCATCATTTCTTCTGCATTCACGTTTACATCTGTCCATACGCGTGCTTAATCTCCTAGCAAGTGACGCTTTTAACAGTGGAATTACACGGCCTGCATTTGGCTCAGTGGACCTTGCTAATAACATATTTGCTTCCTAAGATGGAATGGAATGGTATCACTGATTAAATGAGTCGTGCAACTAACACCATGAAAATTAACAGCTGGGGTAATTTATTAATGATTCCTTCCAACTTGCCCTCCTCCGACGATGACAGGCGCTGGAACAGGCAGCCGCTCAATGGTTGCAGGCGCTTACAGTCCTCGTTGAGCAACGATTCAGCGATGTCAAAGGCTGCTTTCTAATTTTTTCCCAGCCTGCCCATGCTTGAATAGAGTTTTGCCGTGGACTGTCTCTGCATGTAAAGCCTGGACAAGTTGATCAGGCGTCTGATTGCAAGAGAACAGAGCATCGATTCATTTAAAATCGAACATTGCGGATGATACTAGTCTAATCTGTTTGCTTGTCTACTGAGAATGTAAAGGAGGACTGTTTGCATTGGATTCTGGGGGCGAATGCTATTGGATGCAGGGAAACCACGGAGCCAAAATAACAGTTCCCATGTACAGTGGCAGATATGGCTGTCTTCGATGCCTTATTCCAGATAAAATTTCCATCCATGGCAGCGCCTGCTGGGTGAACGCCCGTGATTAATCTACGAATCAACATGCGCACAAATCGCAGAGGCGAGTCCACCGAAATTCTCGACTACTTCAGTGCACCCTAATCCTCAGATGCCTATAACTCCACTTTTCAGCTATTGGTCGAAAATGAGGGCTGTGATGGAATTATCCCTGACCACCCGACCTCCTGCGGCGCCGTGCCCGAGATTCCCTTCGAAAGTTGTGATGGGGCCATTGCATCCACCCAAATGCTGCAGGCTACCACGTAAGAAAGTCGTGACTCGTGCGCCGTTCATCAGAAAGTCCCGAGGCATCTGCACCGTTGCCGAACCGGCAGGCGCAGGTCGGTGTGAACCCCCAGGGCTTCTCCCGACCCGTGCAATGTTTGCCGCCAGGGGTTTTGGCTCTTTTCGCCCCAGAGTGCGGACAAAACACGTTGCGGGTGCGGGACGCGTGTTGTCCGTCACACCTGTCTCGCGAAGCAAATTCTCCCGAAATCTCCTTCTCTCCGTAGATACCATCCAGACCGTTCATCATGCAATACTCGCGAGAGTGATTGGATGGGGGGACCTTTGGATCTTCCGATGGGAGCCTAAGCGGATGCAGCAGATCCACAGATGCAAAAATACAGGGCCGCATGGGCGCTGGTGCCACGTGTACGTCCTAGTTCGAACTGTTCGCGGCGAATCCGCGGCTCAAAATGCATGCTTTGGCCCGTTTTCTGCGTTCCGGTAGCTAAGCGGGTAGAATTCGCGTTTCTCGATGCCTCAAAAATTCCTTTCTTCCTACCGTCATTTTCCCCAGGAATTACGGATTTATTCCACCGAGTTAATCACCAGCTTCCATGCTCGGCCTACAAAAGTGTAATCGACCCGATATTTTTCTAATCCAAACCCTATATTCTTCCCATATTTTAACATTGTGCCTCATCGTGCATACTTTGATGTTAGAAGCTACCAGCCACCTGAGCGACCACATCAGAGCAGAGATTGCACAGTCATCATCTCCCAAAATAAATATTACGATATTTTACGACGGTCGATCTCAACCGTGCGAACGGTTCAGATGATCCAAATTCTGCCCACGCCAAGCCATCTCAAGTGCCGAAACCCGAAACGGTCCGTTTCATTCGGTCACGAATCCCACGTCTCCAGCATTTTCGAACGCGTAATAATTGCAACGTTACAAAAGAAGAAATATGGTAGTCTGCCCGGCTACACAGTAAAAAATAATCCGTAGCCCGTTAACGCATTGCGGCTGCGGGCCCACCTCTCTGCCCAAATAATATTCTACAAGGACCACCAATCTCCCCAATCCCGCGGACTGCCAGAACTGAACTTCATTTTCTCCCGATTTATGTCAATTTCTTACCCGGGCGCTCTCAATTCCTTTCCTCCCGCTTCACTCCTCCAACTCCCTTGTCTTCTTCTTTGTCTATCTTCTGTCTCTCGGTGTCTGTATCTCTCGCCAGCGTCTTCGTCTCCATCATCACGCCCATGCCATTCATGCCACACACGCATCATCGCCATCATCACCTCATTGAAGAGCAGGAAAACCCTTGATCTGAAATCCAGCTGCACTGCATGCTGAGCCACCGAATCTATGTGTAATCCCGCGGGACCACCAAAACATTCCCAATCTGGATGCATTTTGGGGGTCGGATAAATGCTCTTCCTTGTCAAGGATCTAGGGTTTTACGGCCTGGTCCTCCCGCTTCTCGTTGTCGCGCTGATCTTCGGCTTCTTCGTCCGTCGGAAATGGACGATAGCCTCGGCAAGGAAGCAGGAGATCTTGCGTCGCGTCGTCCTCGCCTCCGAGGAAGCTGCTCGCGCAGAGCTCGAGGCGGCGTACGAATACAGCAGCACCGCTGCTGCTCAGCTACCTGCGCAGAGGCCCCAGTGCGCCGTGTGCTATTCCCCCACCACGACGCGGTGTGCCCGATGTAAGGCTGTCAGATACTGGTGAGTTCCGTAGTTCTTCAATTTTCTTCCTTTCCGTCGTTCTTTGTTGGATTCTCGTATGACATGGGAAATTGGGGGAAATGAAGATGGTGCTGCATGTGCCGAATTTCTTATGTTTCTATTTCAAGAATTCCAAAAACTGAAAGAAATAGGCTTTGAGAGAGTTAGGGATGTTCGCGGAATTAGGTCTCCCCCTTAGATTCAACTTTGCTGAAGTGAAAACATGGGTTTCTTAATGGAATCTTGTTCGTTACTGAGGATGGTATTGCAATTCCCAGTCTGGCATGCTGGTACAAGATAAGATTGAGCCTTTTAGGAATAGTATTTGTTGAATCGTGTATGCTTGCAGTCAGTTCAAGCTTTTGTGTTGCTTGTCTTCCCTGTTAGACTCTCTCTCGGGCTTCCAATGGAACTTCTCCTGATCGTGTTTGTTCTGTAGTCTTGTGATTTGTTGGTTTCCTTTATTTTTTGAGCTAAATTGGAACCTTGCAGTAGTTTGGTTTCTTGAAATACTACATGATTAATGGATAATGCACTTTATTCTTAGAATTCCTGCTGGCCCAATGGGTTCTTCTAGAACCTTTTATGGACAGCTTAAATGGTTGTTTGCAGTGACATTTCTTGATGATTGGTATTTGTTGCCAGTCATTCATGACACTCGCCTCTTGCCTTTTTGGATGTCATTTGTTTCATAAGACATGGTTTGGTCCGCAGCTCTCTTAATTTTTGCTTCAGTATCAGTAGCCTTTGGATAGAGTCGCAGATGCAAGTTTCCACCACTTTCATTGACAAAGAAAATTATATTATTTGATATGGAGCACAGAGGGTTTTAATGGTTGAAGACAGTGTTATCCTGCAATTGGTCTTAGGTTGGAGTCTTTGTCACCTTAGGCTTGTTTTATGTTGTAGTCTTTATCACCTTAGGTTTCGTCTTAGGTTTATCTTCAGATAAGGGTAAAAAATAAAAACAAAAAAGAGATGTGCAGGCACTTTTTCTAAGTTTGTAAATAAAAAACATGTAAGCCTTAAATAGCAAAATAAATTGGGGTGGCATTAGTTATTGTCCTGGACAATTCTTAATTTGTCGAGCATCAGCTGACCAAATGTTACATGAAACGAAAAAAATGGCACAAATAACATGCAATTGACCTTCCTGCCTTACATTTTTCTAAACAAAATCCGTCTTCATGCAATTTAACTGGTTTGGGCAACATTATCATTTTGTATATCTGAATTTTACATCTTGTAGCTCTGGTAAGTGTCAAATAATTCACTGGAGACAAGGTCACAAGGAGGAATGCCACCAGCCACCACCAGCACCCAACAAAATCCAGTCTAGTGGCAGAGCAAGTGACCCAGATTCAAAGTCAATATGGCAAGCGGAAAAATCTGATCTAAAAGACAATGGTCTTGGTGCTGATGGCCAATGGAATGCCAAATCACCAGAGGATATACCTGAGGTGTCTTCATCATCAAATTCCAGTTGCATTTCTAAAGTTTCACAGGAGACTAAAGATGAAGATAGGCCACACATGAATGGGACAGGAGTTGACTCCTCTGAAATCTCTTGGTTGTCGAGCTTATCTCAATCAGCAGCATCTGAAGAGCCATTTCTTAGGGCTTCTGCTATTGAAGAATATGGTTCAAGTGCTTCTTACATTTCAAAGGGACCTATGGTTGATGATGCTCCCATAAATATTCTTAAAACACCAACTGATGCAAATGATACCTGCATATCTAATGCACTTCTGAGTGAGTCTTCTGATCTACTGGCCTCTGTAACCTCTGTAACCTCTGTAAATGGTGTATCTCTTTCAAGTAAGTTAAAGCAGAAGACTGGTGTTGCTAAAACAGTTGAAAGTTGCTCAAGTAGTTCTTCAAGTTTAAAGGTTGACAGCTCTGAAGGACATACAGTTGTGGGGCCTTCTACAATATCACATGAGAATTTGAATGTGACTCAAGATTCAGGAGGGACCCAGAATGCTTTTCTCTGTGATTCTTCTTGTTCCAGTTTCAGTCATGATGGTGATGCCACTCAGCCCAAATGTGAGGCATTCTTGAAGTTTTCATTTAATTTGTCTGGTCATCCTGTTGTGCCTTCACAAAATTCAAAATTGAAGATCTCTTCTGATAATGAAAGATGCTCAATTTCTGGAGATGAAAGTCGTTTGCATACGCACACTCCACTGAAGTTAGCTAGAGATATCTCAACCACTGAGGGTCTTCCAGCGTCAACTTCTTTAAGGTCATCATCTATGGCAAAGGAAGGGAACAACGGCTTCCTGGTACATAGCTCCGAAAGGTTGTCAACTGTGGCGAAGGAGAGGAGTAATGGCATCCCCAAAAGGTTGTCATACGTGGCGAAGGAGAGGAGTAATGGCATCCTGGTAGATAGCTCTGGAAGGTCTTCATCTGCAGTGAAGGAGCTGAGCAATGGCCCGCTGCCGCCAAGCACCAACAAATATTTTGCTGTTGCAAATGAAAGGAGCAATGGCATACTGGCATCAAGCTCTGAAATGCCACTATCAGTGGCAAAGGAGAGGGAAAATGGCCTGCTGGCATCAAACTCGGAATGGTCATCATCTGTGGCGAAGGAGAGGGACATTGACCAGCTTCCTAAGTCAAGAAGGCTGAGATCTTCATCATTTGGTGGATCTGCTGATCATCCATCTTCCTCTGGTGGACATTCCCTTTCAAATGAATCATCAAAGTGTAATAATGCTCAGAAAGTGCCTGATAGCTTGCCTGAGACAGCAAGTCTAGCAGTTAATGGTGGAAACAGCTTGAAAACATCCATGCGGAAAGTTGTTCAGCAGTTCAAAGCATCAAAGCTTTCCAAGCATTACCCACTAGGATCTGGAAGTGAGATTGCTAGAAAATACTGCCCCAAGGTTTTCTTGCCTCTATCATTTTCATCCTTCATTCGAATAAATTGGTTTCCAAGAAGCTTGTATCATGCTTACATTGTTCTGTTTTGTGCTTTCACAGATGCTTTTTCCATATGATATGTTTGTCAAGCTTTATAATTGGGACAAGGTGGAATTGCGCCCATGTGGCCTTATCAACTGTGGTAATAGGTAAAGTACAGGTGCTTCTACAGATGGAAATACTTGAATTGTTCTTGTGACACATTTACCATGTTTCTTGGTGAAGTTACAGTATCATCTGCTTTTGCCTCTGCTGCTCTATGGTTGTGCATCTGCATGCTTTAAATGTTTTCCTATTTGGGGCATGGTTATTGTTGTTAGTCCACTTGAAGAAAGTACACCATTTTGGGATTGGCTTTTGCAAGTCTTGACATGCCATCTGTTCAGATGTGAAGTCAGGAGTTGATGTACCTCAGTGCAGTTTGGCAAATGGTTGCTTCTCTAAAAGGAGTTGGTTGCTGCAAATGGATATGGACCTGGATCAGCTAGTCATCTTTACCTCTTAGACAAGGCATTATTCAGAATCCTGCTGATTAGTAGCTTGATTCGACTGATAAATTTTGATGGTTGAAAAATCAGTGAAAATTATCTAGAGACAATACTAATTTTAGCATTGCTTAAACAGTGACATTGTGCGGAAATGGATCGTTGCTCATTACTGTTGATTGCAACACTTCTGGATGATTGGGAAGTTAATGGAAATGATCTGCAAATACAGATGCTCGGAATTTGTTCATCTTGAGCAATGACTTTTAAAACTGGCCATTTGTTGTTGCCGGTAGCTTGAAATGTTTCAGTGCTACTTTTCTTGTACGTGTGCATGTGTGGGGGCATGTGTGTGCTTGCATGCGGTCATGTATGATCCTCTTCTATGGGATCAGTTTAACTGAAGTATTTTTGTGAAACCTTTCTGTTTGGGCTTATCTTGATGATTATGTGAAATCTAGTCTGGTCATCACACTTAGCATTAGTTGTTCAATTAGGGTACTAGAAATCATTTAGAGGAGTCTTACGTGGGCCACATTTAAAAAAAAAGAAGTAAAATCTTGTGCAGAATATGAAAAACATTTGCATTCATTCACTCAAGCATTAAAATGTTACAAAAATGTAAGAATCATTCGTTTAGATTTTATCTAGATTGGAGGAACACTTTAGAAGGTATAAATGTTTAATTATTAGCTTTGGAATTCTTCTAGCAATCAAATTGTTATAATGAGTTGATATTCAACCTTAAATGATCTCAATTTTGTGGTCCATGTGAGTCTTTAACCATAACAAAGTTCTTTGCTAAACAGGTGATAATAAAATTGATGGTTTCATGAAATTACGAAGGTGGGACTGATTCCATAAAAATGGATTTGTATATAATATGCACACATGTTTAAAACCACATGAGTATATTAAAAACACCTATAATTTTTTTTTCGAACAGTCCTGATCAAGTCATCTTGATCCACACAAAAATAGAAGGAAAAAGAAAAAAATGGCTTGCTGAAGTGCCAAGCAACAAAGTGGATTCTCAGGCCATGGTCTGACATAGTGAACATAAATAATTGAATATTCTTCATTCGTCAGCAACTGTTAATATCTATCTGATGTCTGTCTCGACTAAGAGATCACAGTATTCTACCCCAGAGAGTTGCAAGACTTCAACAAACCTGACTAATGAAAGCATTTCTTGATCTTCTTCAGTACAGCATCCACAGGGTTGTTTCTACACCTTCTGATTGATGGTTCACTGTTCTAAAATTTCTTGATTTTCCTTGTCCAAGAATACTGAGTTGATCCTTGAAATGTATCCTCCCCCTTTTTGTTTCCTTGTTGCTCTGAAGTAATATACCGTGAAGTACGTGTGTACTTTTGTGGTGATCTTAATGTCTCTTTTATTTTGACTTTCTGCAGCTGTTATGCTAATGCTGTACTACAGTGCTTGGCATTTACTAGGCCGCTCTCTGCATATCTTCTTCAAGGACTACATTCAAAAACATGTTTGTTTCTTCCCGAATCCCCATTATGCAAGCATTCAATTTAACTCCCTAAATTGGTCATTACATTACTATTTGTTGAATAGCTAATTTATTGCACTTTCTCAGGCCCAAGGAGAGACTGGTGTTTCACTTGTGAGTTTGAGAATCTCATTTTAAAAGCAAAGGAAGGGAGGTCTCCACTATCTCCAATTGGGATACTCTCTCAGATAAAAAACATTGGGAGTCATCTTGGCCATGGAAGAGAAGAAGATGCTCATGAATTTTTGAGGTCAGCCAGTGAATACATTTTCTGGCATTTATTTTCCATTTTGGCTGATATTTTATCATTGCAAATGCATAATACTGACATCCAAGCAACGACTATTTTTGGCAGGTATGCCATTGATACAATGCAATCTGTGTGCCTTAAGGAAGCTGGTGCAAATGCATCAAACCCTTTGGCAGAAGACACTACTCTTATACAATTAATATTTGGAGGTTATCTTCGATCAAAGGTGCACTTCTCTTATACAATCCCATCCGATCTTTTACTGTGTTAAGAAATGGTTATTGAGTGCTGAATGGCCTGTGGAAGCTTGATTTGTGTTCAGATTAAGTGTATGAAATGCCAAGGCAAGTCTGAGCGGCAAGAGAGAATGATGGATCTGACTGTTGAAATACACGGGGATATTGGAACCCTTGAAGAAGCACTCCGGCAATTCACAGCAACTGAAATCTTGGATGGAGACAATAAATACAAATGTAGCAGGTGGCGTCTTATTTCCTTGTTTGGCTTGCGGTTTAACTGGCTAGTGAGTAGTAACTGCATTATTCTCTCTCTCTATCAATGGATTTGAGTAATAGGATGGAAAGATGACCCCCAAAGGAGGATCTAGGTGTTGAGAAGGAAAGGACATTGGGGGCATGAAGTTAACCCAGTAGAGGTGATAGACATCATCCTTTAGATCAGTTTGATGCAAAAACAATTTCACTCTGTCCTGATAAATCCTCCCTTCTGGGTAAGGTTCTGCAAATGGCCATGCCTTATTACTAAGTTTTTGCTGGCCAAGGAGGGGCAACATAGACATCATCCTTTAGATCAGTTTGATGCAAAAACAATTTCACTCTGTCCTGATAAATCCTCCCTTCTGGGTAAGGTTCTGCAAATGGCCATGCCTTATTACTTAGTTTTTGCTGGCCAAGGAGGGGCAACACATATACTGCTTTATCTAGATGCCTTCCTGTTTGCTTGGGTGATTGTTTCACAGTGTCTTCTTACCATTCCTCTTTGTCAAATGACTTGGTGTTGCAATTTCTATAGTTAAGAATGCTTAACTTTTCTTCTCTCATGCTCTTTCCTGCATTTTACTTCCGTCGTCAGATGCAAGTCCTATGAGAAGGCCAAAAAGAAGCTGACAGTACTGGAGGCCCCCAACATTCTTACAATTGCTTTAAAGCGGTTCCAGGCAAGTCTTCAGAACCTGAGACAGTTACATTCCTTGCAGTCCACTTGTTACTTTCGTTTTAATATTTGCTTTATTTGTATCTGTTCCAGAGTGGTAAATTTGGAAAATTGAACAAATCAGTTCGGTTTCCGGAAATTCTTAATTTGGCCCCATATATGAGTGGAACCAGCGACAAGTCCCCTGTTTATAGGCTATATGCAGTGGTAGTCCATCTGGATGTTATGAATGCAGCATTTTCCGGTCATTATGTGTGCTATGTGAAGAACATTCAGGGAAAGTGGTTCAAGATTGATGACAGCACGGTACTATCTCTACTCATTCTTTCCAGTTTTAGTTCTTCATCTTGCCTCTTTGTGAGCTCACAATTGCCTTCTCTCTTCGAGGTTATGGATTGTTATGAGCATGACCTTCAGTATGATTGCTACAAGATAATTACGATATTTGGCCTACATTAGTATTTGCAGGCAGCATTCCTATGAGATGGACCAAGGACTTAAATGGCATAGACAGAGATCAGTTGCTCCCACCTTTGTCTTGAAATAGTGACAATCCACTGGGGTCAAATTTTGGCCGCTTTTTTTCAGTTGTTCATTGTCAATTTTCCACAGTTTCACTCGAGTGTCTTGGTGCTTGTGGTGGGGGGATTTCCTTTTTGCATGGTCCATCCACAGTCCAATAGACTTAACATGCTGAGGCTTAACCTTGTCTTGTTCATTGTTCTTCATGCAGATGACTCAAAATACATAAATTTTCTTTTCTCACCCTAGAACTCATCTTATGTTGTAGAATCTGTAGGCTTTTTTGATGCTGATCCTACGAAACATGCAGGTTAAACAAGTTGATCTTGATAGGGTCTTATCGAAAAGTGCATACATGCTTCTCTATGCAAGGTATTACCCTTCATTGAGCCTTCACCTAGATGCAGCACGCACATGTTTTGTTGAGTGGTTGCTGCATGTTATCAACTGTTGTTTAACTGTGATTTTCGCTCAGGTCTGCTGCATTTAAACATGTCATATTGCTTTGGCAGGTGCTCACCACGTGCGCCAAGTTTGATTAGGAATGCTATGTCCAATGAATATGCCAGCATGAGTAAAAAGACTAAATGTGTAGAAACCATTCCTAGCAGTCATGGGGAAAAGAATATTCACCGGACAAGATGCAACGGTGATGACCCTGCAGCTTCACTTCGGAGGTCATTCAATCCCTATTGGTTGGCTTCAGATACTTCCACCAACATGGAGTCCTTCGGCTCTTTGGATGGAAGATTCTTGCCTGTACATAGGATTCCAAAAACAGACTCATCCAGTGATAACTCTTCCCTTCTCAGCTGCTCAGATGAAGGGTCATGCAGTACTGAGAGCACCAGGGATTCTACCAGCACTGAGGAATACTCTGAATACATATTTGGCGACGCAGGTCATTTCAGTTGGAACAGTCCTATGAGATTTTCGGATGACTCGGATGCTTCATACTCCCCAGGGGTGTTGAGACAGTCTCCTCTGCCCACCTCAAATGGGCATGTATCTGTGTCCCCCGAGCACAGATATTCGTTCTTTGATTTCAGTTATTCAAGCCAGGATGACACCCATCTTGAGAATGAAACAAGTGTGGAATCATGCAACGGAGATGGGGTTGCAATGAGGTGGCCTCAGCGGAGCAAAATGGAGGGCCAAGAAGGCCCTTGCCCATCGTCCGCTGACACGAGTTGGCAGCGTAGGAACCTAACAAACCATCGAAGTAGCAGTAGTGATACTGACTGGGAGTGGGTTGATGCAAGGGATGTGAGGTTGGGTGTATCATTGAGGCGGCCTGGGGAAAGGACTAGTCAGGCATTTTATTGAAATGTTTCGAGCTTTTTTCAATGGAAATAAAATGGGTTCTGTATGTAATATACTATCGTGCAGCGTAAAAAATAGTGAAAGCGGAAAAGAAGTCAAATCTTCCATTTTGCCAATTGAGCAGTCTACGCCAGCTCTCTGCTATGGATATAGGAAACTAATTGCAAATCGTATGTAGTAGCTGCCCAAACCGACAGAACCGCGAAGACGGCCACGTCCTCCAGGCAGCTTGTGTGCTGGAAACCCACCTCCACCATCGGCTTGCTGCATTTACTTTCTCTCTCCACCGTCAAACACGTTACAAAACCCCTTTGCCTAACACCAATCGTAGATTCTACAAGCAAAATCCCTGTGCTGCTCATGTCAGGAAAATGCTCAAAATGGCAGCCCAGGGTGTCACTAGTACCCCGCTCGCATCATGCCTCGAGGTGGTCCCAAGGTTTCCAGGTGCCATCTCTGGGGTGAAGAATGAGCTATGCACGGGGGTTTAATCTGTTGACACAGTCGGAGCCGAGGGAGGTGACAACGGGGTGATCATTGATGTTGCTGCGAAGGGCGAGCCGGAGAGGTCGTGGATGGTGATCGACCATCCCTCCGTTCCTTGATGGGCAGCAATGGTGCTGCCAAGGGTGGGTAGCATTTTTTGCCCTTTTCTAGTCACTGGAGGAAGCAATCCTGTGCTGTGACCGGTGTTCCAGAGTCGTGTGGACGTAACCAGTCAAGTGGACAGTGTTGATCGCCGGTTAGACGGATGGTCGGCAATGGCATGATAGGGCAGCGATGGCTGCGTTTGTTTGAAGGGGTCATTTACCATAGCTGGTGTGTTGCCATGGACAGTAGGCAAGAGCAGGTGATTGGTTTGGGAGGGTATTTTGGAGATCTTGATTTTTAATATGGGTTGCAATGAAACCCTAATGGGATAGGGTAGAACCCTAACGGCGTGTAGGTATGTACAACATATATCAAACAATGTGAATTTATTTATCAATTTTCCAATAAAAAAGATATATTTATAATATTGATATTTGCAAAAGACTCGATTTATATTCAACTGGTAATTCATAGATTTGACAGATATACGTGGAGAAATGATTAAAAACCATGATGATATGAGCAATAAAAAAACATAATAAATGAATGGAATTGAAATAGGTTAGAAGAATGATTGTAAAAAAAAAAATGAAATTGATAAGAGAATTTGTCAAATTTTTTATAGAAATCTTTTCCTTTGAATCATACTTGGGAGTTTTTACCTCATATGGCTTTGTAGTTAGTTCTTTTGCTATCCCATCTTAATCTTTAATGTCTAAATAATCGATAAGAAATGTCAATCTATCTTGTTTTATCTTAGGTTTAGTAGAGGTTTGTTGCATGAGTTTTAATCAATTAGTTTTCTCTTTTCTCTCATTTGAAGAATATAGGGAATTTCCCCCTTATTGTTAAAGTTTTCTTTAAGGTAATTCTCTCAACCTTATATAGAAATCCAATAAATCTTTCAAAAGATTTTTTTTTCCATATTAAAAGGAACCTTAGCAACTAAAAGTAGTTCTTATTACCAAAATTTGCTAATTGATACTGACAATGCTTCCCTCATCAATTAAGTCTTTTATCTACAAAATATGGTATGTAAGGCTCTACTTTTTATAATCGTATGTTGATTCATATTAAACTATATTTGCTACTTCATCATCATCATTGCTATCAGAATTGGATCGGTAATTGAATTGAACAATAAGCTAGTTTAATTTGAACACTATTCATTTGAACCAGTTTGAACATGATGTTATTATGCATGATGCAATGGTTTTTATAACATAAAATAACTAGGAAGAAAATATAATAATCAAATAAAAAAGCATCATTATTATTCATGACTTATGATGAAGAAATTTAAAACATGAATTAAATAAAATATATAACTATGCTAGTAAAAAAATAACAACATAATTAAATAAATTGACCTTAGAAATTTATAATACTTCATTGGTCTTAGCTCTTCATAATTGAAATTTATACTCCATCAAACTATAAAATTCTAAATATATCTAAACTAAATGATAAATAACAATAAATCAATAATAGTCAGATGGTTTTGTTTGCACATAAATATCATTTTGAATATTCGATCATTAATCTATAAATGTAACTAAATGGTATATGAAAATAATATTCAAAGAAGTAATAACATCAAATTTTAAAATTTACAATCATAAATCCATCAAGTCATTAAAATTCAAAGTTTAAAGTTAAATATATTATCATAAAAAATGTCAAATATAATTTTCAACATTGAATTCCAAAACTTTCAACATTTCCATTATGAGCTTCATCTTCTTCTTTTCTAACAATTAGAGATCTTAAAAAGGCATATAAAAAATTGAATAATGGTAAGTCATAGCCTACCAAAATAGTACTAAATTTTTTTTATAAAATTAAAATAGAATATCAAATTCCTCATCATCTTTTGTAAATTGTAAACTATTTGGTTTATCTATTTGAAACGCATTATCGACATCTACATCAGTCAATAAAGGAGACTTCTATTCCACCGTCCATTTTTTCTATAATATTCATATCTTCTAAACATAGGATCAAAATATTATTTATTCACATGTAGTAGACTTCAATTATAAACTTAAAATGCAATGAAATTAATAAAAGTTATTTTTAAATTACAATATACTTATATAATTTCTTACTTATTCAATAATCATAGATTACAATAAATGTATACAAGATTACATAATCTTTGATGCTCTAAATGATTCCTCTTCTTAGTGTATATATATTTAAAAATGCTCCAATTACATTTACATCTAGAAGAGTTGCATGCTTGGCTTTAAATTCTTACAACCAATTAATAAATGAACAAGTGGCTTAAAGGCTTATACACCTAATATACCAGATAGAATAAAATCAGATACAATGATGCTTTTTAAAATTTTACCCATTTGCTTTTGACTCATTCATTACTATACATCATAGCTTGCAATTGATTTTTACAATTCAATGAGCATTGAAGTGCAAGAAAGTGTTTGCAAACCAAGTTATAGCTACTTGAATAATTTCTTTCTCACTTATAAATTTTCTCATCAAGCTCAAAAGAAAACCATGGTTATAATAAAAGTGCTAATAGTCTGAGCTTGATTGATTAATTCCTTAATATTATCCATCTTAGCAATATTTTCCGACATCAAATCTACATAGTGTGTTAAACATGGTATCCATATAATATATTGATATTGCTAATTCAACAAAAAACCTATAAGTTTATAGTTGACTGCATTATCAGTCACTAATTGGATAATACTTCCAGCACCAAATTCTTCGACAATATCAGTCACTATAAGTTATAGTAATCACATAATTATTCAAATATTTAAGTATAAATAAAACATATAATTTAATTGCTAACACTAAAAACATAGCAGCAAGCAAGCAACTGAAGATGAGGGCGCATCTCGAGAAATACAGGTGTATTACCTTGTTGGTTCGCTGCTTGTAAAATAAAACAAAAACTAATGGGTTTGGAAAAAAAACAGAGAAAAAGAGAGAGAATATGCCAAAAAACAAACAAACTTACACACGATGTTATTGTTCGCTAGAGTTGTAGGAGACGCCGGAGCTATTATCGATGGCCGGTGTTGGAAGGGAAGAGATAAGACGACGCTGTCAAATAAAAAAAAACCCTTTTCATTTACAGCCATGGTTGAGACTGAGAGACGAGTGAGGGCGTCAGAATCAGACCAGAAGTTAGATGATGATGCTGTAATTGATGGTCACTGCTGGAAGGGGTGAGCTGGGTTTCGAGTTGCATCTGACGGTCTGAGAGAGGACTAACGAATCGAAGGCTGAATAGGGTACGTCGGGCGGGCCATGCATGGCTGTTTGGAATAAAGCCTGAAGTAGCATCTCGTCACTGTCATCTATGGCCGGATGAGATGAGAAAGTGAAAAACATTCTCTGTGTCCCTTTATGCGTCAACTAAATTGAAGACTGAAGTGATGAAGAGGACGCGTTCAGCGGTATAGGTTTTTTGTTTTTTGTTTTAATATTTGAACTGGTTAGACCACGATTCATCTGGTTCCAACAGTTTTTTGCTATCTGACCGGACTGGGCTTGAAACCGAACCAATGCCACGACTGGTTGGCAATCGAACCGGCCGATCCGGCCCGGTTTCAATAATAATGGTCATCATGCTACAGCAGGATGAAAATAGTTGCTTTCTGGTAACACCAAAAAGCTTTGATCTTTCTTTCTTTCTTTTTTTAAATGGAGACGATTATGCTACAGCAGGATGAAAAATAGTTGCTTTCTAGCTAGTAACACCGGGGGCTTTAATCTTTCTTTTTTTTTTTTCTTTTTCTTGTTTAAATGGAGATGATTGCATGTACCAACAGATCACGTCCATATTAGTAAAAACCTGCAGCAAGAATGATTTTTAAATCAAGTTCCCATAAATAATATTATGAAGCTTTCATACTTCTTTGTTGCTGTAACAATAGAAGAAATATACATTTGCCATTGTGGACAGCAACTTGGCGCCGGCGGTGCGGAAAGATTTCTGTGGATGCGGCAGCAGCAGCAAAGTGGGGCCGGCGATAAAGTCCAATATTTGAGGTTTCGGTCTGCATTTGAAAATTTGAATCCAGTGCATGTGTCCAAATCCCATGTCATCTGGAACAGTACTTCCCCCAACT
>JAYJMB010000008.1:733618-832969 GCA_036873735.1 Pouteria campechiana
TTACTCCTCGTGGGATCGACCCTTACTCACACTACTACAGAAAATTAGATTGGAGCAAGGTTCTAAATTTGGGTGCCTACGATAGCACCACCATAGCCAAAGGCCTCTTAGTCCATTCACAGCTGATGTTGATTTCCAACATACTACGCAAATGAAGATTATGGTGCACGACAGCTTCTGAGATCCTATGAGAGGAAGTATGACAGTAAAATAAAAAAAGGCCTTTATAGAGGAGGATGACTTGGTGAATAGTATGGCTGCCACCTCTATTGGTATGAATAGTAGTGAGCAGGGGCCTACTTGTGGATATACACCTTATAGCTATCATGTTGGGGATTATTCTCAAGAATCTCAACAATCATATGTTAAAGATTCTGAATATTATCCTCAACAGTCTTATGGCCAGATACCATACAATCCGGATGGTGGAACCGAAGCGTCTTCATCTTCTCTCCCTACATGGAACGACTTATATCCGGGTAGTTTCTATAGTCATTGGCCAGAAGCAAGGGAGGATGACCATGGCGATAATGAAATTAATGAGCCTGCACGAGTTTCTTTTTAGTGGTGAGGTATGGTGATAACAAATTTCATACTATATGCATATGTTTAACTGCTTTATTTGCTTTTGCATCATTGGTATGTTTCCTTTATGTCTTATATGTTGATATTTAAAATTATTTTTTTGTTCTATACGTGAATTCAAATTTATCATGATTTATTATGAAGTTATTCGGAAGATTTTCTAATTTTTCTGCATTTTTTAATTTTTTATATTTTAGTGAAATAGTTAGGAGAAATTTTTGATAATTTCTCCAAAATTAGCAAAATTTTCTCCTTTTTAGCTTAGTGGAGTTTCCTCTTTTAGCAATTAACACTGGCCAGTACTGCAAAAGAAGAACACTAGGGCTATTGGAAAACGCTTGTCGACGCATTAATGTCGCCAGATTTGGAAGCAGAGGCTTTGAGAGAGACTTCCGGAATAGCGCTACAAGTGGCCAGAGATGGGAAAGATAGCATCGATAGTGGGTTTCAACGCTGTGTAATGTTGTTTCCAACGCTATGAGTCGCCAGATTTGGAGGAAGCCTTAGATGGTGTCGGACAAGCAAAATCTGTGATTAGTGTTCAGATTTAGAAGCCGGCACAGCTGTAGACATCAGTCAGCTTTCGAGGTGCCTATAGACAGTACTATAGAAGTCTTGAACAATGGGATTAAGGATTTGAGATGTAAGAGAGTAATCCCACGGTTTGCTTTGATACCAAATCGATGCATCATAAGTAAAACAAAGATAAAAGAAAGAGTGAGAAACCTCACAAGAGGATAAGAACGGAAGAAAGGGAAAAAGTAGGGAAGAATTTAGGGAGAATTAGGGCAAGCAAAATAATCAATATATTCAATCTTAAAGTGTTATCAACCCTAATACAAGCTACCATAATTATAGACTTAAAAGCGAAACCCTAAAATACGCATAACAAATAACATACCAAATATACCTTCTAAATCCCTAATCAAATAAACAAATCATAATTGCTACGATTGTGCCTAAAATAAGTACAAATTGGGCGCACACCACGATCCCCATCAGGAAGTCTTTAAGGATTTCAGGTAGTTTTCATCTGGTATTTTAATGTAATGCTTGAAAGTGAGTTTCTTGTTATTCAAGGATAATCTTCCTACTATTATGCTTCTGAACATGAATTTTGGTGTAAGTCAAGCATGTTTTCCTTTGAATATGTTTCTTAAACATAAGAACCATGAAAGTATGCATCTTTCTTTACTACTAAATTTCTGAAATCTGAAAATTACGGACGCAAAGCATATTTCTCTTTTGTAATGTTTTGAAGGCAAGAGAATTGTTTAAGCCTGATTTCCTATTGTTATGTTTATAAGAATGAAATTTATGAAAGTTGAGTTATTTTCTCACAACTGTGGTTCCATAGCATGAGTTTTGAGGAAGTTGAGCATGTTTTTACAGCTATGATTTCTAAAGAAAAAAAGAACATTTCATTGATTGTTTTCATGTGTGAAAAATAGGCTTCCATCGAGGTGAACATACTAGACAACTAGCAATGGTTTATGGTGGTTGGTGAAGTGAGCAGTTTCCATCAAGGTGACCACACTAGTTGTTTTCATGTTTGCATGGTAGGCCTCCATTAAGTTGAACACACTAGGCAATTACTGAGGGTTCATGGTGGTTGGCGAAGTGAGCAGTCTCTGTCAAGGTGACCAAACTAGGCAACTAGTGAGGATTTGTGGTGGTTAGTGTGACCAAACTAGGCAACTAGTGAGGATTTGTGGTGGTTAGTGAAGTGAGTAATCTCCATCAACGTGAACACACTGGGTGAGGGTTCATGGTGGCAGGGAATCTGACCAATCTCAAGCGAGGTGAAAACATCGGGTAGCTAGTGTGGGTTCGCAATGGTTGGTTAAGGATCAATTAGGCCTCCATTGAGGTGGACACACCAGCTAGCAGGCCAGGGTGGATGGAAAAGTATTAGTGAGGCCACCATTGAGGTGGGCCATGCTAGATGGTAATCATGGGTAATGGCATCCTATCAGGTGGATGGCAAGTAATATGATTTAATGGCATGAGCTTGAGGTGTTTTGAAACAGATTTGCAAATGATTTCTTAGTCAGTTTGGAATAGTTTTGAGCATATTTTAATTTTAGCTTTGTGGGCGAGCATTATTTTTGGGATAAGTTTGGTTTAACTTGTTGCATTGCTAGACCAACTTCAATGTGATAGTTTTACGAATTCAACTTTAATTTCTAGGATAAAATTGATGTAATAGATTGCTTAGTATAATCTAACTAGACAATGATAACGATCACATCATAATTGACTTACTAAGTGTTCAAGCTCACTACATTATCATTTCAAGTGATTCAGGTTTGTAAGAGAATGAGTAAGGGAGATCACTGCAGGGTTAAGGGGTATTTATGAAGCAGATTTATTTTCATATTTAGAAACTTGGATGAGAATATGTTTAAAGACAGCTGTAGTAGATCAGTCTAAGGACATTGAGTAGAGATGATATTTATTTTGCTAATTCTTCTAATTACTCAGATGTATTGGAAAAGATTGAGATTGATTCATGATTTATGATAATTTATGGTCATTATGTTAAATGATGCTTGGTTTGTTTGTCATGTTAAAACCTAAAGTTCTTGAGTTGCATGAAAGATCTTAGCCCTTCTCATATTGTAGTGGTCGGCGTCCTTACAATTGGTACTGAAGTAAGGTTTTAACAAAATGGCATCAAACATAGTGGAGTAATAAGAAGATGGGATATCCCACATCACCTGGGTGAGAGAGGGAGTCTTGAGCTAAATATGTGAGGCTCGGTTGCAAAGGTATTACCTGTTATGGGCGGATGAATGATGGGCCCAGAGGAGCTGGTGAGGTTTCTATTAAGGATGCACTGTACTCCGGAAGGGAAAAATCCGTGAGTCCGGTGAGGTTCCTGGTAAGGATGCACTGAGCAAAGCGGATAATATGTGCTGGAGCGCTAGGTCATTACAGTTGGTATCAGAGCCGACTCCCAATAGTTTGTGAAGGTGTGGCATGAGGACATAGCAGCCCTAATGAAGGGTAAATGTGAAAGCCCACACCGCCTGGATGACGAAGGGAGTCCTGGGCTAAATATGTGAGACTCGGTTGCAAAGGTATCATCAGTTTTAGGCAAGTGAAGGACGGGTCCGAAGGAGTTGGTGAGGTTCCTGTTAAGGATGCACTATGCTCCGGAAGGAACAAATCCATGAGCCCCGGGCAAAGCGAACAATATGTGTTGAAACGTTGGGTCGTAACAAAAGATTAAGCATACTGAGATTAAGATCAGGGGTAAAATGAACTAAGTTGCCTTGTTTAGTAGAATAACTATGCGATCAGTCTGAACTTGGTCTATTTTCTATAGGGTACTATGGCTCTTGGGAAGAAGAGCAGCCTTGGTCAACATCAGTTTGAGCAAGGGGAAACTAGTGAGAGGAATGGGATGAAAGATGAAGCAGGAGGGCAAGTTGGAATGGTGTAGCTTGCAAAGAACATAACAGGAATACAATAGATGATATTACAGTAGCATTTGGCCAAACCAGTGCCCACAATTTCGCTAAATGGGAAAATTTCGTTAAGCCTAAAAGGAGAAAAATTCTCTAATTTCGGAGAAATTATTGTTAATTTCACCAAACTATTTCGCTAAAATAAAAAAAATATTAGGAAAATGGGTAAAATGTAAGAATTTTTTCACAAAACTTCTTGATAAATCATAATGAATCGAATCGCATATCTAGAATAAAAAATATCATTTTAAATGTTAACATATATGAAGTAAAGAAGACATACCAATGACACAAACATCGATAAAGCAAAACTCTTATGTAAAATGTTATTAAAGAAAATATTTTACTCATATAGTTGTTAAACATATGCATATAATGTGAAAAATAAAAAAGATATATATCCTAAAATCATGCCATCACCATACCTCACCACGAAAAAGAGACCCATGCAGGCTCCTCATATAGTTGTCAAACATATGCATATACCCAATCGACAACTTATTTCAATTTACATGATGAAAAATCTAAGAAATAAAACACTAATAAATTATAAAAAATTCAAATTATACACATAAAAGATGAATTTGCCCCCCAAAAAATTTTAAAAAATAAAAAAAACATAAAAAATACAGAATCCATCTAATGCCACTGGTTGGAAGGAACCAACTCTGCCTGGTAGCAACTCAAGTTGCAATCGAAGCTAAAAATGGGGAAACTCTCCCAAAACTACTGTTGCTGCAGACGTTCGCTTCCTCCCATAGCAAGTTACCATCAATTTCCACCTCTAAACTAGGTTCCAATCCACACAAATCTTGTTTTTAAAAACTCCAATCACGATTGTGAAACAAGGGAAATCGATTTGGTGGCTTCAAATTGCAAAATTAGTGACTAGAACACGCTGCCGGCGAAATAGGGGTGAAATGCTCCTCTCCCCTTTGATTTTGGGGGCCCAATTAGATGTAAATCTATTCGAAAACCCCTTTCGAAACATCCATTGTTGATTTTGAAAGAGAAAAATCAATTTTAGTTGAGGAATAAGGGCATTAGGTATCGGCAACCACAATGGTGACTTCCAATCTTCCAATCGAGGCTTCAAATTTTGTTTGGAAATAGTGAAATGGGGTTTCGAAATTGGCTTTTGGGAAGATTAGGGTGGGTTTCAGACACTCATAGAATAGAAATAATGGAGCTCTTACATTTTAGGGTTTTCTTTCATTTTTTGGATAAGAAAATCGACGATATCCCCCCCTCCCATTTCCCTGGCGAGATGATGATATTGCTGGGATGCATAATCGAAAATTTTTGCAAAATTTTGCCCAAAAATTTTAGATGGCAAGCATTGGGCCAAACAACAGCAACCTGAGCAATCGACACCGGGCAACCCTTGCAACCAGAAAGACGGATTCTGCCAATGGGACAAGCTAGTAGCACAGTGTATAACTACGAAGATATGATATAGATGACAAACTTTCACAAGATAGATTGACCATCCTACAAAGAAGAGTCAAAGTTACAGGTTGAACTGACCAACAAAAAGTTTGTTATGAGACTTATATGTAGAAGGGTAAGGTAATTGTGTGGTGAACTACGAGTAGGATATATGAAGGGAATGACAGCAAGGTGACATGGGCAAAATTCCAATGACAGTGACAAGAAGTATTTCCTGAATTGTTTGAGGTAAGCAAAGGTAGTGGAAATTTTACATATGACACAAGGTTCCATGGCAGTAGTGGCATATAAATTTGTTGAAAGATCTCCTAGAATATCGTTTATTTATGTATTATATTTGATTATGTATTATATTTAGTTAACTAGTTGGTAGAGAAATTTTAGAAGTCAATTTTTATTTTCCTCTTTATTAGAAAGATTAGTTTCCTATTTTATCTCCTAGGAGTTTTTATATACTAATCTACATTTATATAATAATACAATTCAACCAATTCCATATATTATTCTCTGTCTTTATGGTATCAGAGCAGCTAATAAAATCCTGGGATTTGAATTTGTTTGTTCCCAAAATATTCAAGTCACATCCAAAACTTCTCTACCATCTTAATCTGAGCCTCAAATGTCCAGAGTTTATCTGAAAATCATCCCATTCAGATAACTACAATCCGACTACATGGCGAAAATTTCCTTCAATGGTCACAATCTATTCGTATGTACATCAGGGGGAGAGGTAAGATCGATTATATCACAAGAGATACAAAGAAGCCTGACATAAAGGATCCAACCTATGCCATTTAGTATGCTGAAAACTCAATGATAATGACATGGTTGGACAATTCCATGGCCGAAGAGATAAGTGCGAATCATCTCTGCTATTCAACAACCAAGGAGTTGTGGGACAATGTTTCACAAATATACTCAGATTTAGGGAATCAATCCCAAGTGTATGAGTTAACCCTACAACTTGGGGAAATTTGCCAAGGCGAGGATTCTGTGACTAAATATTTCAATTCTCTTAAAAGAATTTGGCAAGACCTGGACTTATTCAATGATTATGAGTGGAAATCACCCAAGGACTGCAATTACTATAAAAAGATGGTCAATGTTGGTCGTGTCTTCAAGTTCCTTGCAAGTTTAAACATTAAATATGATGAAGTTTGTGGTCGAATTATTGAGAGAAACCCCCTTCCTCCAATTGGTGAAGTATTTGTAGAGGTGCGAAGAGAAAAAAGCCACAGATAAGTGATGTAGGGAAAAAAATGCTAGAAGTGCAATCGAGTCTATAGATGGATCAGCCTTAGCCATTCCTGAAGCCCAGGTCAACTGTAGAACATCTCAGAACCAACGTACAAGAGACAAAACTCACCTGTGCTATGACTACTGTGAAAAACCACGCCATACTCGAGAGACTTGCTACAAGCTACACGGCAGACCACTCAATGGCAGGACAACACCTATAGCAAATGAGGCCGAGTTATCTCCATTTAGTAAAGAGTAGTTGGATCACCTTCTTAAACTGCTAAAATCCTATTCATCACCTAATGTTTCTATCGTTTCTATGGCACAAACACGTAGTAATCCATTGGCACTTTCTGTTCTTGAAAAAACTAGTCCTTGGATCATAGATTCAGGGGCTTTCGATCATATGATCAGTTGTTCTCATTTGTTTAGTTCCTATTGTCCATGTTCTAGTGTTGAAAAGGTTAGAATAGTTGATGGTAAGTTTTCATCAATTGCAAGCAAAGGACATATAAGAAGTTCAGAAAAAATGACTCTAAAATTTGTTTTACGTGTCAAAACTCGCCTGTAATCTTCTTTTCGTCAAGAAATTGTCTAATGATTTTAATTGTTAAGCTTTCTTCCTTCCTTCCATTTGTGTTTTTCAAGACCAAGAATCGGGGAAGACGATTGGAATTGCTAGATAAATAAATGGGCTGTCTACTACTTTGATGAAACAGCTTCCTGGAATAAAAAAGCTCATGGATTAAGTAGTACTAGCTCAAACTTTGTCAATGATCAAGTAATATTACGGCATAGGAGATTGGGACATCCTAGCTTTCCATATCTCGAACATTTATTTCCTGAATTGTTTGAAAGAATCGATTGTTCATAACTTCATTGTGAAGCTTGTCATTTAGCTAAAGATCATCGTGTCTCATTTCCCAATTCTGTTTCAAAACCATTTAACTTGTTTCATAGTGATGTTTGGGGTCCATCAAAGGTTAAAACACTCTTTGGAAAACAATGGTTTTTAACTTTTATGGATGATCACACAAGAATATGTTAGGTTTATTTGTTGGAAAAAAAATCTGAAGTTGAGCAACAATTTAAAGAATTTTTTCGCATGATTGAAAATCAATTTCAAACAAAGATTGGCATTCTAAGGACTGATAATGGAACTAAGTATTTTAATCAAAATTTGGGAACATTCCTTTTAGAAAAAGGTGTTATTCACCAATCAACTTGTCATGACACACCACAACAAAATGACATTGCCGAAAGAAAAAATATACATTTACTTGAAGTTTCTTGAGCCATTATGTTTTCAATGAATGTTCCAAAGTATCTCTGAGGTAATGCACTCCTTACTGCTTGTTACTTAATAAACAAAATGCCATCTTGAGTTTTGAAATTTGAAACACTTTTACACGTTTTTTTAAAAAAATTTCCCTACATCCTGGATAACAACAGATCTCCCTCTAAAAGTTTTTTGTTGCGGTTGTTATTTGTATATGCCGAATATTTTTTTGATCAAATCTTGATTCAAAGCCTGAAAAATGTGTGTTCTTTAGTTTTGCATCTAATAAAAGGGGGTACAAATGTTTTAACCCTATTAATAATTTTTTTTTTTGCGAGTATGGATGTCAGTTTTGTTGAGGATCAACCTTTCTTTCAAAAAAATTCTCTTCAGGGTGAGAAACATAGTTGAGGAAGATAGTTTTGAGAAACTTTACCTGTTCCAGAGCTTATGCCAGAAGGGTCTATTCCCTTGATTATTTCTAATAAACAATTTTTGGAAACAACTGTTAGAAGTATGGAAACTAGGGGTAGTACTATCAATACACCTTTGCCAGATGTTACTTTATCAGAGACAGGGGGAGAAGTAATTCCAATGGATCATATTCCTCAGCCAGAACTTCAGGTTTATATAAAGAAAAAGTTTCACAAGCATGCTACTGCACTAGTTATTTCCCCAGCAGATGTTCAGTCCAATTATAGTCCCCTACAACTCAGAGGAACATTCTTTCCACTCCTGTTCCTTCTTCATCTCTTGATATACCTTCTGCTAATCTTGAATCTTCCCATTGAATTTAAGAAAGGAATTCAAGCATGCACTAAACATCCCATTACAAAATACTTGTCATATGAAAAATTATCCAACACTAACAGAGAATTTGTGTCTAGGATTTCTAATCAATCTTTTCCAAAAACTGTTCAGGAAGCATTAAGTGATCCAAATTGGAGATTAGCTGTGATGGAAGAAATAAATGCTCTTAGGAAAAATAACGCATGGAGCATTATTGATTTACCAAAAGACAAGAAGATAGTTGGGTGCCAATGGGTATTTACTATAAAGTGTAAAGCTGACGAAGGTGTGAAAATATACAAAGCGAGGCTCGTAGCAAAAGGATTTACTCAGACTCATGGTATAGACAACCAAGAGACTTTTGATCCTATTGCTAAAATTAACTTTATTAGAATACTTCTTTCTCTGGCAGTTAACACCAATTGGCCACTTCATCAGTTTGATGTTAAGAATTTTTTTCTAAATGGAGATTTGCAAGAAGAAGTATATTTGGACCTGCCACCCAGATTTGAAGAAAGTCTTGGAAGAGGGAAAGTGTGCAAGTTGAAGAAAGCTCTATATGGACTAAAGCAATCTCCTAGAGCCTAGTTTGAGCGTTTTGCAAATGTTCTTAAGAGACACGGGTTCTCACGAGCCAAGCTAATGACACTATTTTTCAAGCATCCCACCAAAGGTAAAATAGCCATCTTGATAGTTTACATTGATGACATAATCATAACTAGAGATGATTATCTTGAGATCAATCACTTGAAGAAGAAACTTGAGGTCGAATCTGATATCAAGGACCTAGGAAAGCTAAAGTATTTTCTCAGAATGGAGTTTGACAGATCCAAGGAGGGAATTTTTATCAACCAACGCAAGTATATTCTTAATTTACTCAAAGAAACAAGAATGACTGGTTGTGAGGTAGTAGATACTCCAACCGAACCTAATGTAAAGTTGAAAACCGCAACAGCTAATGAAGTGGTGGACTGAGAATGCTATCAAAGATTAGTTGGAAGATTAACCTATTTGGCTCATGCTAGACCAGACATAGCTTTTGCAGTAAGTGTAGTAAGTCAGTTCACGCATTTACCTGGACCTACTCACTTTGAAGTTGTGTTTAGAATCTTAGGATACCTCAAAGGGACTCCACGGAAAGGGCTTCTGTTTAATAATAGAGGTCATCTTCAGGTGGAGGCCTACACATATATAGATTGGGCAGGTGATATCAATGATAGACGATCTACCTCAAGATATTACACCTTTGTAGGAGGTAATCTGATTACTTGGAGAAGCAAAAAATAAAGTGTTGTTGCAAGGAGTAATGCTGAAGCAGAATTTTGGTCTGTTGCACATGGATTTTGTGAAGTGTTATGGATCAAAAGACTTCTAGAAAAGTTGAAGATTCCTACATCAACACCCATTAAAGTCTATTGTGACAACAAAGCTGCAATTTCTATAGTCCATAATCTAATTTTACACGACAAGACAAAGCATGTAGAAGTGGATAAGCATTTCATCAAGAAAAAGATTGACAGTGGCAAAGCATATAGAAGTGGATAAGCATTTCATCAAGGAAAAGATTGACAATGGCGTGATATGCATGCCCTATATACCTACCACAAGTTAAGTAGCTGACATACTCACCAAAGGATTTCCTAAGGCACAGTATGAGAATTTGGTTGGCAAGCTTGCCATGAGTGATATCTTCAAGCCAGCTTGAGGGAGAATGTTAAAAGATATCCTAGAATATTATTTATTTATGTATTATATTTAATTATGTGCTATATTTAGTTAGCTAGCTGGTAGAGAAATTTTAGGAGTCAGTTTTTATTTTCCTCTTTATTAGGAAGATTAATTACCTATTTTATCTACCAAGAGTCTTTATGTACTGATGCACATTCATATAGGAATACGATTCAACCAATTCCATATATTATTCTTTGTCTTTAAAAGCAAAGTTCAACTTGGAAAGGTTTGCATTAGAGGCAGTTCATAATCCAGTAAATAAGGTCACGAAACTTATGAGAGGGTTGCTTCAAAGAATATGGTAGGTGATGATCCAAGTTCACACCAAAGGCAGTTAATAACCTACTTATGTGTTTTGTGGCCTAGTGGAATCAAAAGAGGTTGCATCAAAGGGTATAGTAGGTGTCAAGATTTGCCTAAACTATTATAAAAATACTCTCCTATGATCTATTTTTGTATTATTCTTTATTTCTTCACGTTAGCCTCTTCTAGTTTTATAATATTTATTTTAATTTTCAGTCATCCAATTCACGCTCCATCCCACCCCACCTCCCAAGCACTTGCCTACTGGACCACCAAATAAGGACTAGAATTTAGAAGAGATGAAGGATACTCTTAAGAGAAAAATGAAAAGATTTAAGGGGAAAAGAGTAGAATTTTAGAAGAATTGAGGTAGAAAAGAAAAAGAAGAAACAAAGAATTAAAAAAAAAAATTTGAGAAGGGAAATTTAGAGAGCAAGAAAATAGAGAACTTGCATTTAATAATTAATCAACAAGAGTTTCTCAAGCCTACCACAGGACTCTCTACTAATAAAAATTGATACAAAAATAAAACCCTAATGTAACTACATATAAACAAAAACCACAGATAAAATAATAAAAATAATAATCTAAACCATCCATTAAGTTGATCTATATTTTTGAGTCCTTGAGGTGTACATCAAGCCACAAATGAAATAACAAAATATTAAAAAATACAAAATATGCTTAAAATAAGCTAAATTCTAATGACTATTCTGCTGCTAAATAAATCTCCTATCATATTCGGCATCACTTACTCAATAGGCTATTGAACAACATCAATTCCTCAATATCAGCACATAAATAGAATCTAACCTTAGTAAGACCATAAAAGTTACAACATACCCTGCATCAACAAGTTTATGCAACATTCCTGCTGTGATCCCCTTTGTTACTGAGAAAACAGGAAACAAGGTATCTGGTTGAATAGGACGCGGATCGTATTTTCCAAAAATGCCTGCAGCAGTGTCTATCATAACCTTCCCATCCTTGTAGGCACATACCTATAGGACAAAAATTATCAACTTTTAATAACACCTAAAAAAATAACACAAGCCCTTTTTCTCTACTATCACTAAAAATAACATTGAGAAAATAACAATATTGAAAAAGAAAATGAACAGACTTTGATATCAGACCTCCCCAACATGCATCAGGAAGAACCATGTGAATGCTAAGGCAAAAGCACATGTCACCAGTATCCTCATGCGAATGTTTCATAACTCATAAAGATCAACTCATTACATGCAAATGTCCATAACTCAAAAAGATATTATAAAAGAGCCCAAGATTCTTAGAAACCTGCATCAGAGTTAAAGTCAATAATTCAAAATATCATGAGTTACATACAAAAATAGTAAATTTCACATACAATTCACATGTACGCTTCATCTTAAGACCCTATCCATAAAGGAAAAAATACAAAAATTTGTGAACCACATGTTTTAATTCTTTTAATTCAATGGAATTTCAGTGAAATATGTTCAACTGAAGTTTTTGTATTGAATACCCCAAGCTATAATCCATATTCCAAGCATTTTTCTTTTCATATTTTGCTGAAATTTCTTGTGAGATCTATTCAAAATTCTCTAAGTTTTAACATTTTTTATTCAATATAAATGCACATGCATATTTCTTCTTTAATAGAATTTAAAAAGTTTCTATTTTCTTTTTATTTTTTTTGGAATTTCTTCAGGATCTATTCCCAATTCTTAAACAATTTATATTTTCCCAATTTCGGGTTTAAATTTAAAATATTTTCAAATCCCACAACAGTTTTATCTTTTACCCTCGTGAATAAGAAAGTTGTTCCAACAAAACTGTAATATAAGAGACATGATATGGGAAACGAAAGCTATTAGCCCACATGAGGTTTGCATATAAGAGACACCATGCCACAGTCCCAAAATAATGAGTCCAACAAATTTTTCAGTTGTTTATGTCTTTCAAATTTTATAGATTTCAAAATTACCACCTTGATGATGCCAATATTATTGAACATTGACATCACCTCCTTAGAGAGAGATATTACTTGCTGCTCCTTATAATGTCCTAATGATACTTAAACCGCATTTCAGGATATTTTGAGCAATCATAGGAGATCCATGATGACATCTACATAGAACCCACTAAAACCATTAAATAAGCCAGCCCATAGAAGCAAAATAATTGAAAATTTGAAATTACCCTTCACTCATGGACGCAAGAATTGAGAGGCTCAAGAGTTTACTCCTGTGAATTGCAACTCTTTCTCTCTCTTATTCCTGCAAATTGTAAGACTTATCCGACCTATGAAATTTTACCCAGAGGCTAGTGTGGTAAGTATAAGGTGTACAAGGGTACACTAACTAATTTTCCAAGATTCTAATGAGGATGGAACTTACTTTTTAAATCAATTTCGTGAGACTTACCTTGTTAAGTGATTAGAGGACATAAAAATTTATTTCAACTAGTGTTCACAATTTCGCTGAAAAAGGAAATTTCACTAAGTTGAAAAGGAGAAAATTTTGCTAATTTCAGAGAAATTAGTAAAAATTTCGCCGAACTATTTCTCTAAAATATAAATAAAAATTTAAAAATGCAAAAAGAATTAGAAAATCTTCCAAGAAACTTCATAAGAAATTATGATAGATTTGAATTCACATTTAAAACAAAAACGATCACTTTAAATGTCAACATATATAACATAAAGGAAACATACCAATGATGCAAAAGTAGATAAAATAGATATCTATAGTGGAATACTACTAAACGGAAGATTTAGGTTATAAAAAGTTGTTAAACAAATACATATAATATGAAACATGTTATCATTATACCACACCACCAAAAAGAAACTCGTGTAGGCTCATTAGTTTCATGTATGCATAAAAAAATTCTAAAAATTATGATATAAATTATTTTGAGGGAAATTTCCCCCAAATTTTAAATTTTTCCCCTAAAAGTTGAAATTCCTACATTTCTTTGGAAAAACATTTCACCAATGGCCAAAAACAAAATTTTTGGCAAAATTTTGACCAAAATTTTCGAAATTGCAATCACTGATTTCAACTAGGAACTGCAATTTAGTGTCCTTAGGAAAAAGAAGAATATCATCAATGTTACGGTTATCAAAGGAGCAAGGGCAATTTAAACTTTGACAAAGTGGAGCTGGTCGTTTTGAAATAGGTGGAAGATGGATAAAATTCCCAAAGGATTAAAAGTGAAAATAAAAGGAAAAATGGAATTAACCAACTTTGGTTGCCCTTTCCATGTAATGGGCCACATAATTAAGCACCTTACGTTAAGTTCAGGGGTGGCATGGTAAGATCTGTGATAGCTATACAATGTGATACAATATCTTCTACCTAAATTGTGGAAATAAGGTTGAATGTAAATCTAGTGCTAGAGAAGAACAAAAAGCAAGTGGGAAAAAGTCTCTACTCAATTTCCATTTTTATATTTCATGTGGATTGTTTGCATAATGGAGGGTTTTGTTTTCCAGTTTTATGCATAAGATGGCAACCTACATCATAAGGAAAGCATGGATCTTACTATTGAGTCTAAAAAATAGAACTATACAAAATAAGAAGAATTTGGCTTTAGTAAGAGTTATGCCCATTAAATTGAACAAAATGTAATGAAATTTATTTACAATTTAGAATTAAGACTCTTATTGGATTTGTTATGAGTTAATGATTATTTAGAGAGAATAAGAAATGACTGGAATATGTATGATTTGTAATCAAAATCCTTTTTGGCAGTTGTGAAAAATTCCTACTAGCTACCAACCTTATTAGCCTCTAATGGTCTTAATAGAATTAAGTATTTTGTTCACATTTTATTAAGATTTAAGCTAATTATCATCCTTAACACCATCCATTTAACCAAAATATTCAAAATCATGTTATTTAGGGTTGATTTGGAAATTGGTAAAAGAGGAGGAAATGGTAGAATTTTAAAAAATTGAGGAAAAGTGAAAATAAAAATTTATATGATAGAACAAGATGTAATAATTAGAAATAAGTAAAGATAAAACAGATTGGTCTTTTCAATGAAAAGATTTAAGGGTAATGATTATAAATATAATTAATAATAAGGAAAAAATAGAGTTCTAAGCTCATTATATGTCACATCAATTAAAAAGGGAGGGAAAGGAAGAAAAGAAATTTCCATAACTTTTCCCTATTACCAAACATATCCTTAAAGGCTTATATAATTACAACACTTGAAAATATACAAAATCACCTGCATGAAATCACACGAACACCAAATGTTAAAAATTATAGAAAATCATTTATTTGAATCAAAAAAGCACTTTGGGAGATATGGATGTTTGATTACACTGTGCGGTGATATTCACTTGAATCGACATATATCCTATAATAGAATTTCTATAAATGCCTGAACGGCATCTGAAGCATCTCAGACCTCGTCTTCCTCAATGCTGGAAACCCATCTAATGAAAAGATTTCCAGCTCTCCACATAACGGATCTTGGGATGTATTCTTCACAGCACCAAAGGATCGGACTAGACTAGAAATCGGTGGTCTAGAGTGGAAGGTATTCCAGTTGAAAATGCGACTTATGGAAATGCAGCAACAGCGACGGGAGACGACGCTAGGTTTGGCGCAAACTTACGCTGTCCTCAACCAAGATTGAATTGAGCTGGGAAGAGAACCCGAAGGACGGTAAGAGAGAATTCGAGACCTTCCCGAGACCTGCCCCAGACCCAGGCTCGACCTCGGCCTACTACGTGAAACCTTGCGAAGAGTGAAGGTTGCAAACACTTCGGTAGACTTTTCCAAGCTTCGAAGTGTTGTGACCATCCATGAAGACTCTAACTCACCTTCGAGTTAGTGAAGGGTGTGTAAAAATACACCATATAATTTTGGTAGTTATTTTGGTGTATCTGTTGATTTTTTTACTTTTGCAAGAAGCACGCAACAAACACTTGTACATTTGCAAGACTCTATGTAAATACTTGGATGTGACAAAAACATATGAATCGACCGTAGAGATTCATCCTACAACTGTTATAATATAAGAGTGCTTGTTATAGACTTGGGACATGGAGTTGGGGACATGGGCATTGACAGTGGGACATGGGAAATGGGACAGTGGGACTTGGAACATGGACTGTGGGACATGGGACAGTGGAACTTGGGACATGGATAGTGATACATGGGACATGGATAGTGGGCGTGGGAAGTGGCATAGAACTTGGGGCATGGAGTTTGGAACGTGTGCATAGGCAGTAGGACGTGGGACATGGACAGTGGGACGTGGGACATGGGCATAGGATTTGGGACATAGAGTTTGGGACATGGGCATAGACAGTGAAACATGGGAAATAGGACAGTGGGACTTGAGATATGGACAGTGGGACATGGGACATAGACAGTGGGACTTGGGACATGGACAGTGGCACATGGGACATGAACAGTGGGCATAGGACGTGAGACATGGAGTTCAAGATGTGGGCATAGGTAGTGGGACATGGACAGTGGGACATGGGAGATGGAGTTTGGGACATGGGAAATTGGACAGTGGGACTTAGGACATGAACAGTGGAATATGGGACATGTGCAGTGGGCATGGGACTTGGGACATGGAGTTTAGGACATGGGATATAGACAATGGGACATGAGACATGGGCATGGGTCTTGGGACATGGAGTTTGGGACATAGGCATAGATAGTGGTACATGGGACATGGACAGTGGGACATGGACGTGAGCATAGGCATAGGACATGGAGTTTGGGACGTGGGCATTGGCAGTGGGACATGGGAGATGGACAGTGGGACATGGGTGTGTGACATGTTTAGTGGGACATGGGCTCTTGGAACCGTTCATCTCATAACCTGATCCAACACCATGTTCGGAAACCGTTCATCCATATCAAGACTCATCTTCCATGTCCGGGATTATGAAGTCGAACATAGATGAAGGATTCCAAGTGCCACATTGGAATACACCATGTTCGGGAACTGTTCATCCATATCCGGAATTCATATTCCATGTCCTGGATTATAAAGCCGAACATGGATGAACGGTTCCAAGCGCCACATTGGAATACACCATGTTCGGAAACCGTTCTTCCATGTCCGGATTCATATTCCATGTACGGGATTATCAAGTCGAACATGGATGAACGATTCCAAGCGCCACATTGGAATACACCATGTTCGGGAACCGTTCATCCATATCCAAATTCACATTCCATTAGAACGTGGAAATGGAGTGACTCTAGGCTGAGAAGGGGAAAATGGAAATGAAAGAACTACAACAATTGGAGAAGTTGCAAGTGGAGAAGTGTGGGGTGCGATTTGAGGAGAGGACTGTGGAGATGGAAAAATTTCAACACTCAGAGAGGAAGGAGTACTCGTAGGATGAGTAGACCTGTTCATTCCTCACCCTCATGAACAGGAGAGAAGGGTGAGGAATGGTGAGATGAAGTATGATGGGACTGATCACCACCATGAGATGGAGATTGATGAGAGTGATCAGAATAATGGGGCTGAGGGAACCTCAGGGGTGAAGAAGGTCTGAGATCATGAAAAAGTGATGATGGAGAAGAGGATTGAATAGGCTTCGATTGCCGCTTAATGGATTCAACCAAACAGGCCAAAGTATCCAGCTTTTGAGACACTGAATCCATCTGCACTTTCATTGAATCTATCTTGATGTTCAGAGCAACAACATTAACTTCAAGCTTTCTCAGCCTGTTCTCAAAACTGCTATGAGTTGAGGATAAAGGCCTACTTGGAGGAGGTGTTGTTGTTACTGTTGTTCCTATTGCTGCTGCTGTAGTTGCTGCATGTGTTGTTGTTGCTGCAACTTCAGTGGGAACTTCTTCCCTTATTTCAGCAACCACCTCCTCTACTCTATCAGTAGGATCTTCTTCCCTTATTTCCACACCTGAAGCAGCAAATTCTGCTTCTCTTATTTCGGTTGTTCCACCCTCAAATCTTGTTTACTTTGATGGCTTGGTCCTTTTTGGGACCAATTTTCCTCAAATTCGCCTCAATCATCAGATCAGAATTTCTAAATTTTTCTTCATCTTAAGAAGTCAAATCGACTCCTGTTCTTCTTAGGAATTTTGTCATGATCATTCCATAAGGAAGAGGATATCTGTTATTGCTTTTGACCTGAAACAAAACAAATGATCTGAGATTGTCTTTGCTAGGTCTGTTTTCTTCCCATTCTTCACGGCCCACAACATTCTACAATCTTTCTCAGAAATGTTATCTCTACCTCCTGTTTTTGGAAAGATGTTGTTGATGAGTAAAATATGGGTCATTCTCATATTTTTCTCCAAATAGCGGGGATGTAGCATCTTTACTTCTTCGTCAACATCTGTTCCAACCACCTTTGAAAATAATTCTTTTCTCGAAGTAGGCTAATCCTTTTCCTCTCTTTCAACCATAGGGAGATTCAGACACACCCTTATATTCTCTGGAGACAAATCTATTACTCTATCTCCTATCCATGATTTCTTTGTCTTTGAATCATAGTTGCAGAATAATACTTTAACCATCCTTGTATAGCATTTCTCCCTGTAACTCATAAACTCAGTCCACCCTTGGATTTTAAAACATCTACAATTGTCCAAATTCAAGTCATTTTCACCGAGTCGATCGAAATCAAGACACCTTCCCTTCACTACCTTTTTTTTCATAGACATTCATAAATCTATTATAGGATTCGTCAGGAAAAATACCTCTAGCAGGGAGTACTCGTCCAGCCTTCTCCTCTGTGATGGAGATGCTTCCACTTCTCCTTCCTCACTTGCTCTTCTTCTTCTGGAAGACTCTGTAGATGCTGATGCTGCTACAATGCGTGATTCAGCCATGATTTTGGATTGGGATGAAGAAGGGGTGGATTTAGGAAATCGTAGGGCCGGAAATATGGTGCAAATAGAAAAAACAGAGAAAATAGGAAGTGCAACAAGGGAATGTTTAAATGTTATGGGAAGACGCTATTTCAGCAATGAAGATGGGAAAGTTGCTGAGATTTGGGACTTGGGAAATAAAGAGGAGAGGCGAAGTTGTTGTGTCTGAAATGAAGAATCGGCTTTAATTTCCCTATTTACGTTAGGGTTTTACTGCATTTTGGACATAGAGTTGACAGTGGAACATGGAATTTGGGTTTCGGACATGAAAGGCCTTTGTTTGGGACATGGATTACCATGTGGGTTTTACTGCATTTCAGACATAGAGTTGACAGTGGGACCTGGAATCTGGGTTTTCGAACATTGGGCATAAATTGGGACATGGATTATAAAATGTTTTAGTGCATTTTGGACATGGACATGGACTTGGAACATGGAATATTGGTTTTCAGACATAGAGCATAATTTGGAACATGGATTAAAACAATGAGGGTTAGATTTTTCAGCATTGGATTTTAAATTTTTAATCTAGATCTAGTTTCAATTAATGAAACGTACACTAAAAAAAAACTTTTAATGAAATCAGTGAAATTTACACTATAAATAAACTAAAAAAATTTAGACTAAAAAAATTTATATTTCAGTTTATTAATTTGATTGTTGATATTCAATTATTTTATGCCTTGCAAAACTATGGAATTTTCAATAAAAATAAAAGACGTTTACACATTAATAAAAAGAAATAATGAAATTTACACTAAAAATAGGGACTTTTAAAATACACTTTATAAATTCCTCCTTGATATGAAAAATTTAACGAGGCGGGAAGACGGCAAAGAGGTTTGGGTTATGAGTTTTCTCAAGCTGGAATTTTTGAAATCTTCAATGATGGGAGATTGGAAGCAGTCACGCCACGCCCCCTCCGTATCATGAATTGTGTTTTTGGGAAACGGAGTCAAGCGGAGCACTCTCGCTCCCTCCCTCCCTCACTCGCAGTGCCCACGAAGGGTCAGGATGACGCCCGCTACATAGCATGGTGAAAAGGCCGCTTACACTGAATATTTCAGTATAAGCGGCTACACTGGATTATTTCCACATATATATATATATATATATCATGGTAAGCACAAAATGAAACACATTGAATCAAATCCTGCAATTCAAAGGCATAGAAGGCCCAAATGGTGATGATGAATTGTTTATAGGGATATTTCAGAATCAACAGTTTTTTAGATAATATACTTTTATGATCAAATATATTGGAAAGATTAAGAAAGAAAAGAAAAATTAAGAAATTTTAAATAAAACTTTAGGATAAATTAAGGTAAAGATAAATACACATTTAGAACAAAAAACAAAGATTTAAAAGTCCACATTTAATGAACGATAGAAATATATATGAAATGTATACAGTAATGAAGAGAAGAGGTGTAAACACAAGTGAGCAAATTTAACAACGGTTGGATACATCTCATTCAAGAACATGCATAAACAATTAAAACTAGAAAACTTAGAATTGTAATAAAATTAATTATTTAATTACCAATAATTATCCTTATAAATAATTAATCAATCCATGTCTCTGCTTTCCTAAAATCAATGTTAAAAAACACCCATGTGTCCTACAGTGATGATCTAACCATATTATGTTAGCACAAATCATTTATTTCCCTACTTAATCCCCAATTAAACATAATTAAAATAAATTAACTCTACAAACTGTTTGAAGATACATTAGATCCCTCTTCTAATATACAATAATATGATTTTCATGCACCGATTATCATCAATTTGGAGCATAAATTTGATTAAAGGACGTTTACCAAGTCACCAATAAAATCTTTCAAAACTCTTACAAATCAAAAATAAACTATGCAAATTTGTGTTTTATAATAGATCAATCATCCTAAAGGTATTATCATGCATTGAATCAGATAAATTTGATTTAAACAATTAGAGGATTTTCTAGAAATCAGATCTTCCCCAAATCAGAAAAACACCCAAATTCAAACTTGAATCTACTAATGAATTATACAAATAGATAGATTAAATCCCATAGCACTGATTTTAAGTAATTTCAAAATCTCGAAAACAAGTTAAAGATGGATTAAACCAAGATTACTTACCTCTTATGCAATCGGATGTCCAAACTCTAAAATGGGATTTTAATCTTCATAAATTTGTTTTTCTTGTGTAAATCCACTCTAGAGGCATTGAAAATTTTAGATATGCATTTCTAGATCTTTCTTGTAGCAAAACATTTGCAAGAGGGGGGAGGGGAGGGGCCAACGGACCATTATAGTGTTCGATTTCTTTCCTCCTAAGCAAAATTATCATGCAATAAAATGGAGCTTGTCCAGATAAATTCAGTAAATATTGAGATTTTACCAATAGAATTGATTTTATTGGTAATGAGGGGAAACAAAGGAAAATTTTGTTTGTCACTATGATAAAGTATTTTTAGAGAGCTAAAACAATAATATTGACATTATTGATTTTGATAACACTAATTAGTAGCACAAAAAAGGTTTGATTGAACTCAAATTGAGATAATATATCTATAAAGTGTTAGTAAAAGCCAACAATTCTTTTCAACAACACAAAACAAAGAGTAAATTTTTTTAGAATTAGAAATGTCAAGAAACTAGGACTCGCCTTTCTTTGAAAAGAGCAGAGATGACTAAAACGCCCCTCTGAGAATTATCATAAGGGATGAAAAGAAAGGCGATGGTGATGATGGAAATCAAGGCTTTTACTTTAAACAGCAAGCAAGACACTGGTGGCAGTTGTGGTACATAGCAGCGACAATAGTTTGTGAGAAGAAGAGAGAATGATGGTGGTCATGTTAACAGCTGTTATTTGAAATGAAGATAAGAGGTAATTTTGTGGTGCTGCTGGTGGTTTTTGATTTAATATGAAGAAGAAAAAGGATGCAGTTACAGAGATGGTCTTGCCTCCTGATAAGGAGAAAGAGGAAATTAGTGGAGATGGCAATGACTGATGTTGCAAGGTTAAGCAATCTGCCAAAATCCCAAGAATAATAAGGATTAATTTCTTTAAAACCATTGGGATCATAAAACATCAACAACCTCAACTGATTTCCTAAGCCACCAATGTTAGGGCAGGAATCAGTTCAGTCATATTATCCAAGGAGCCCTCATTCTACTTTGGCTCCTGCACCCTCACTTTTGAAGTGGCCTTGTCTACTTGATAGTGGCTCTTTGCTAATCATCAGGCAGCCATGCATTCCTATGCTACCAGACAATGGTCATTGGCATAGCATTGCCAGAGGTTGCCTTTTATGTGATTTGAACTCATGACAGAGAAGTTGATTACCAAACAACAGGAAGCATTTACTAAGTCCTTCAAACTATGAAATCATAACATGAGGCTTTCAAGGCATTGATTATATATGGAGAGGAAGAAAATTCAAGGCACTGATTATGACTGCAAAGAAGGTAGTGTAGCCAAGAGGGTAATGATGGCAAAGAGGAGAGAAAAATGACTGTAACTTTCCTTGAAGTGGTGGCCATAGCATTCTTATTGAGACAGTATTTTAGTCATTTGCCCTCGAAAAGTCATGCGCTGGTGATGTCCAATAATGAAGAATTTTTTTAACAAATAATAATGGGCACCTGTAAAAGAGAAATTTCATATTTTACCTGAATCCCAAGTATTTTTTCTCTTCCAAGCTCAACTAACAACTGCCTTAGCTTGGCTTCAACATTAGACAGAACAGGGGAATTATAAATCCACTGTGGATCCATTGCAGATCTGTGTTTAATAGTTCTGCTTTCAATAAATCAAATAATAAGTAACATCAGATAAATAAAAAAGAATTACAAATGTATTCAGATGCTGAACATAAAGTGCTCATCTTCATTGCAAAGAAGCAAAATGATAATAGTAAAACTAAACATTGATGATCTGCCTGCAAACATTAACTCACCCATGTAGAGCTGCCTCAGCAAATGGTCTCATGATGTCTAAGTAAACTATGTGTACATTTAGCATTGATGAAAGCCCTGGGAATATAAAGCAGGCAAACAAATGAATTAGATAGATAATGCAGTGTCTTAGCAATAATTGAAAGGCAAAAGGCTTTGATACATGCCTCGAAGTAGATTCAGAACCCTCATAAATATGACAGCATCACCAGGAAAAGCATCAACCTAGAAAACAATGCATGTAGGTTTCTCAATATTGTGCAGGAAGAACCAGGTCCTTGAGGATTGTAGGTCCTTGAGGATTGTTTGCCTGCATACAGAGGTGGAATAAAATAAACAGACATTAGGTTTAAGATATGGACTTACAGGGTTAAATCGTGCGAATTCCTTGTTCCCAAGTTTTGTCTTTTCTTGGATGGCCTTCATACTCTTCTTTCTTTGATCATCCAAAAATTTCATGTTTTCCTAAAAAGGAGAGAAGGGATAATAAGAAGTGTTGTCTGTTCTTGTATGGCCCTCATACTCTAATCTGTTTGATCATTCAAAGATTTCATGTTTTCCTAAAAAAGAGAGAAGAAGAGATAATAAGGCATGACTACAGCAGTCAAACAGGCTATTTAAAAGGCGGACCCTTAGCATACTCACAATAGCTTCTTTTGCTGGCGCTGAGCTTCGGAAGAATACATTGGTTACTTCCATAGCCTGATCGGGCATGTCCAAGCGTAAACTAAGTCCCATCTCAGCAAATGCTGACAATAATGCTACATGGTCACCCTGCTATTATGTCTTTAAATGTCTCTCATTCAAAAGGATAAGTGGAAATGATTATGAAAATGCGAAACGCAGGTACTTCTAGACAGAGAGACAAGCAAGACATCTTAAGTATAATCTACACTGAACATCGATATGATAATCACAATTCTTCAGAAGCACTGTACAAAAAAAAAGATAGAGAAAGAGAAAAAAAAAAAAGAAGAAGAAGAAGAAATATTCTGAAAACTTGGATATAAATTGAAGGAAAACTTCTATGGATATAAATTGTGAGAAAACTTCTATAAGTATCAGAATGATTCATAAGCATCATTATCATAGCATGGATCCTTATGGAAATCAAAGTTAGTCTGAAGACACTGAACCAATTGCACTAATTTTGAATTGAGTAGCTAAGAAGGGAATAGTCATACATATCAGTATGGATGAGCCCAAATTTTTCCTTTTTCTTTTCATTTTTTGACACAATTAAGAGAATTATCAACACTTAATAGTGTTTGAAACTATAATATGAATAGAAAACGGGGATGGGATCAGGAAGCATCCAATCTTACTAAGGACCCAGAACACATTGAAAAGTCAATGAAGAAGATTCACCATAATGTGGGAGATATTATCAAAATGGATGTAACAGGAAGCAGATTTGTACGATGTTCCTTTCACATAACAGGAAAAGGGGGTGGGGGCGGCGCGGAGGCGCAGTTCCAAATGTACCTACAAGATTTTTTTTAATATTTCAAACACACCTACATAGTTTCAAATATTGCAACTAACCCACAAAGATTTTACAATATTTCCAGATATAACAATGCCACCAAACTCAGAGAAGTGCTCCAAAATGAGTGTATTATTTTTTAACATCTCAATGATACCCCTCAATTCTCACCCAGCCAAATCCATTCGACCAAATGCATCTGCACCAATGAGCACCAGCAAGAGGGGCATCCATTTTTCCTCCATCTTCATACGTGGATGATGCAGAGAATCCCTTCATTACCAACTAGTGAGTCGAAAAGCTTAAAACCTATTTGACAACAATATGGGCACCCTAGCAAACAGGACTACCAACCCCTTCCTATTAAGACCTTAACACCTTCCTTACCCCCTTATGAAACATTTAGCCCTATTTGGAAATGGAAAGCTCTCAAGTTCTGCATCTTAAAGAAGTGCATCCTAATTCATCATAGCCATCCTACTCATCATTGGAAGCAGAAAACCACTTTCTTCTGAATCAGTATTAGTGTCATCTAAACAACTCAACATCCCATCTCAATCTTTCTTGTGAACTACAATTTGTTGAAGCTTGGATTTGGTGAGTTAGAGGGAGGACACATTCAGTTAATTTCATTATTAATTCCTTTTCAACCTCATTTTTCGATAAGGATGGATGATATGCATGGATGGAGAAGAAGACAATCTTTGGATTTCCAGACGGCTCTCTGAAACCTGCCAGCTGCGATTATAACCAATGGGGTCATTGGAAAAAGGCTGAAGAAAAGGTTTCATAAGCAAAAAGGTGAAGGGAGTTTAGAAAAAGCTAGCAAAAGGGACTAGCAACCCCTTTCTATTAAATCCTTAACACCTTCCTTACCCCCTTAATGTTTACCCCTATTTGGAAGGGAAAAGCACCAAGCTTCTGTGCCTCAAAGAAGAACATCCTAATTCATCAAAGCCATCCTACTCATTATTGGAAGTGGCAAATCACTTTATTCTGAATCAGGATTAATATCGTCTAACTGGCTTAACATCCCACCTAAATCTTTCTTGTGAACTACTATTTGTTTAAGCTTAGATTTGGTGAGTTCAAGGGATGACATGTTCAGTTAACTTGATTATTTTTTTTCAAACCTCATTTTCACTAAGCTTGGACAATGCACACAGATGAAGAAGAGGATGGTCTTGAACATGAAGATTATGACAACGGAGTTTATAAGCCACAACAGTGGTGACTATCCTCAAGTGATCAGTATATGTAGTTGCAAATCTGCAAACAGTAGTCAGATTAGTAAACAGTGAGAGCCAGTCATCCTCAAGTAGGTTTGATGAATGGTAGAAAATTTTTGATCACGTAACATGTGGTGGTGGAGAATAGGGAAGATGGTTGATGGTTTTGGAATTGGGGGTGAGGGTATGCATCAAGCCATTGAAAATGGTCTGAGTGCAGGTAGGTGGGGAAGAAGGAATTTAAAGGGCATTTCAGGAATTTTAAATGCCTAAGAGCCATTTGAATAACATTTTAATGGAGTATAGGACGGAACATAACAGCATTGGTATATCTACAAATGTTAACAAACCTTGCATGAATTAGTTACAATATTTTAAAATTCAAACCATAAAGGTATGTTTGAAATATCAAGAATAACTTGTACACACATCTGCAAATTGCCCAAAATAAATAAATAAATCGGCAATAATTAGAATGGATTAGGAATGAACACAACATGGAAAATAAGGGATTCACCATTATCAGAACTGAAGTGAGCTGTTGGCAATAAATAACCCCCCCCCCCCAACCAAAACCACGCAAAAACAAAAAAAAAAAAAAAAAAAAAAAAAGACTTCCATTGGTTTTGTGTATGCCATCTAGTTGGCAAGATTTTATAATTTAAATGATTAGGTCTGTACTACATTTTAGTTATATGAAATGAAACTACAATTCAGCCATTGGCATTTTAGTTATATGATTAGATTTGCACTGCTAGTTTCTTTTTAACTTATAGCTATCTTCTGGGTTGGTACTGACAGTTTCATTATTTCATGATTTATACGCAGAATTTGGGTTCTATTTTTTCAGGGCAGACACAGTTGCATTTCAGTTAGGATCAATTTCTTACATGTTGGCATCCTTTCTACTTTTTTGGATTGGAACTGAATTGACAAACAATGGTTTCCAATATTATATTGTCTCCATTTCAGCCAGCCCAATATAAGCATAAATACATATGCATGTAAGTCTCTGTGTGTGCATTTCTCAAAGGCTTTAGCCAACCCTATTAGACATTAAATTGTCTATACTAGGTATGTTTTCTACAAACCTCAGCACATGCCAGAAACATTTTCGCCAGGGCCTGCTTCATAGAGCTTGATATTGACTTTGTTAGTCCAAAGTCAAGCAAAATGGGGCGATGAGGAGCTTCCCTACTTACAAGAAAGTTCCCTGCAAGAAAAGGAAAAAATGACAAAAAGGAATACGGAAAACCATGTATCTGGAGTTTGCCACAGAATACAATTAAAAATTACAGAGATCAATGCTGAAATGAGGTTCTAATGCTGAAATGAGGTTCTTCTAGCTTAAATAGCTATAACAAAGTCATTATAGGAAAATGGCATAGAAAGCATACCTGGATGAGGATCACCATTGAAGAATCCATCAACATATATTTGGTGTGCATATGCACGGGTGATTTCTTCAACAAGCTTCTGTTTGTCTACACCAGATGTCTCTAAAACTTTACGGTCATTTAGACGATGTCCATCCATGTATTCCAGGATAAGGACCTTTTCGGAAGACTGCCAAAGCAAACCCAAAAAGAAGGATAAAAAGAAATGAGTATGATTATTACGTATATCAATCTACCTTCTTCCAAGTATTTAAGAGAAAAATACCAGGATAACTTCTGGAATCAACACATCTATGTGATTCTGTGGATTGGGATCCTCCTTGCTTTTACGTAGATTTTTGGAAACTGACCTCGTATTTTCTGCAGCCACAAAAAACAATACCAATCATGCCAACACATTCATAATGTTGAAATTTTTCAGTAATCAGTACAACTGCAGTATCTTCATAATTTTCATAATAGGTATCTTCTTATTTTTCAAATTTTCCATTTTTGTGTGTGCTTTCTTATGGTGCAATTGCATGGTTTCCTAAAGAGTATAGACCATAATCAGCAACCAAGATATAATATTCATGAGTACCTTTTTGAACAAGTTATTCAGATTACATGGAACAGAGCTATGTCTCTGCTTGGTAATGAGGAAAAGAGGGTGGAAAAGTTTTTTCCATCCCATTTTCCATACCTTTTGACATGTTAACTACCTAAGAACCCTACTTTTCCTCGTTATTACCTGCATTTTCAATCATTGTTTCTCATTTTTTCATACAAAAAGCCTTCCTATTTTGTCTTTATTCAATTTATTTCTAATCATTACCCCCTACCACATCAAATCATTTCCTCTCTTTTTCCTTACTTTTGCATATTCTTTTTTCCCACCTCTTTTCCTTATTCCCAAACAGTCCCTAAATTAAAGCTTAATATACCAGGCTCAGGCTCAGGAGCAGGTAAATTGAGATCGGGAATGTCTCGCCCCAATCACATGGCCAAATCAAAGTGGTGAATCATTTTATTAAGAATCACGTGAGATGTTTTACCTTGTACAAGCTAAGGGAATGGTCCAAGTCGCTTGATTGGGCACAGGGGCTTTTTGCAAAGTATACCCTGTAAATTTTCCTAAATGCAAATTAGCTCAACCATTTTTGGATTTTGCTTATTCAACCCTGAAAATTTTGAAAGTTGTGAATATTAAACCTTCCAAACTAATGGCACTAAAATCCATTCAAAAAACTGTTGGAACTCGCGTTAAAAAATTTTTTGTGGAAAAAAATGCCACCATCCCTTACCAACAAACAATAAAGAAAATTTCAACCCTCATTTGATATTGCTGACAATTAGCAAGAAAATAAAAGCATCCATCTTCATGAAAATTTTCATCTATAGAAAAAGAAAAAGAAAATGAAAAAAAAATCATACTACATCTTTTAAATTTGAAAAATATCCATAACCGATCAAAAAACCCAAATCAGCCCTCTTTCTTGCACAAATCACCCCCACTGGTGAACCAATTCATTTAAGATCTCGGAATTTTGTAGAAGAGATGTAGATTTGAATGTGGTGAGGTGAGAGGGTGCATGCAGTTTGATGTCAATGTAATCTGATAAGGAAGAATTAAAATTGTAGATCTGACAATCCACAGGCAATGACAAGGGAGCCACAAAATGTATCCCCCTCATAATATATTTTTGATTCTGACAATAAAGTAGATAATACCTAAATAATCAGACTCATGCAGAATCATCTAAAAACATCCCAAAACAAGAAAACAAGGAACCCCTTAAATTTTATAGAAATAACTTATTTAAGAAGAGTACTAAATTCAAGAGGAGTTGAACCTATTGATATTGATGATTAGCAAAACTTATTAATGACTGGTATATGGTACCGATTCAATTGTTAAGTATTGCAGCTCTTAAAGTGAGAAATAAAATTAAAATCAAAGGATCCCAGCACTAAAACAGGCTGAAATCCATCAAGGGACCCATGTGTTAAATCTAGAAGATGAAAGAGAAATGAAATACAGAAAAGCAAGAAGCCCCAGCACAGAAAGAGCTTGTTTATGTCAATAAAAGCAAGGGAAATCTCTATCCCTCGACTGGCAGGAGATGTACCTCCAGGCAATCCAACTCATCAATACAAATTGTGGACACTGAGAAACTTCACTGGCAGCCTCAAGCTGACTGAATCATCAATACAGTCAACTGGAGAAACAACAAGAACTCGCTGGAATCTGGGCAACCAAATTTAAATCAACCATGGTCAAAGTTCAGCCAACTGGACTGAAGACCAGTAAATTGGAAGCAGCAAAGGACATTCTATAGTTTTTTTTGCAAGCTGAAGATTAGAAGTCCAGCTGATTGGACTGACAGTCCAACCAACTGGAGAGTGCAAGGAACTCACTAGAGATTTCTTCCAATTGATTTCACATAAAAAGGGGATTCAGCTAGACAAGGTAATGAACTCACTGGAATGTGAATTGATGGATCATTAGACCAGTCAACTAGCAGTTCAAATCAACACAAAATGGCAGCCATCTCAAGTCACTTTCTACAGAAAATTTTGACCATTTGGTGCATCTAAAGCACCGAAGAGCCCTCCAATGGTTTATTTTTGAAAATCAACAATAAATAAGAGTAGCATTCGATTCCATTTAATTCCTTTTCACCAACCTTAAAGAAGGGGCTCACGTGCATTCAATTCCCTAAAAAAGCATTCAAGTCTTCATCAACTTCGAGCTTTCAAGAGAGTATTTCTCCAGCACTTCAAGTCTTCAAACATCCATTGTGTGAGCTTTAATTTTGATATTAGCCTAACATGGGCACAAAATTATTTTCCAGTAGGTTCCATTTGGGAAAGGGGAATAGAGATGGACAAGAGGCTTAGAAAAAGGAATTTGGAAAAGTGGAGGAAAAGAGAGCGAACAAAGTGATATAATTTGGGTAGTAGTTAAAAATACAAGGAATAAAGACAGAAAAAGGTAGTCTTTTTGTAGATGGGGAACAATGATAGAAAATATAGATAATAATAAGCAATAGTAGGGTTGTTAGGTAATTAAGATGTCAGATCATATTAAAAGGGGTGGAAAAGTGTGGAAATTTTGTTAGGTAGTTTAGATGTCAGATCATATTAAAAGGGGTTGAAAAGTGTGGAAATTTTTTCCACCACTTTCCCTTATTCCCAAATGGGGCCTTAATTTCAATTTTATTGAGTCATATCCTTTGGACTGAGATAGGGATCTACACCAAGAAAAGAGTCGGCTTAGAAAGGAACACTTCTTGTCCAACAACTCAAGTTGTATAAAGCCCATTGAGGCTAGGTAATGCAAAAGAGTCCCGTACTGCAAGTTCATTATATTGCTTTCATACGTGGATATGGAATCTAAGACTATAAGTTTAGGAGAGTAAACAGCAGAGATTTGGGCTGAACAACCATATATAAATGCAATATTTATGTTCATTGTAATTGTCCTTCCGGCACTATCATTTTTATTTGGTCTCTTAATCTTCTCGGCCACAAATTTTTTTAATTACCTTATTCATCCTCCTTGGGTGCTTATCATTTTAAGGGACTGCAATATCACTTTTGTATGCCTAGGGCACGGAGATGGAAATCAATGACTATACTTTCTTATTTAGTTTGCACCAAAACGCATGACATGGAAACTGAAGAAAGAATTATTTGGATGTCCCTATTCTTCCCTAGAAGATAGACAAGCTCCTAAAAAACTAGGGTTCCATTGCCAACGCAACCTCTAAATAGTGTAAGATAATGTTTCTATTAACATATTGGGCACAAGGGGTCTATTTTCACAAAAACTAATAAAATTCAGATTTTGTTGTAGATATTAATTTTAGATTTCCTTAATATGATAAATCAGCAGATCTCAGCCTTTATTCTATAGTAATCCTAAGACAATCCAAATACAACCTAACATAACAAATATAATCCTAAAGCATGAAATTTACTAATTCAACAATTAAATCTTAGCCATTAACTCCTTGGCTCTTATTTTTGATGTTCTAACTTATTCTGTACTGCATCACTATTTCTCCCAAATTAGTTTGATTGGACAAGCACAATTATTAATTAATAGTTTCAAAAATCAACATCCTATACTGACAATACTACAATGGCTCACAAAGTGTACCATCGACCATCAACAGCCAAACTTATATGGCACATCCCTTTAAGATTTTTTATTTTTTTTTAGATCACATAAGGAGATGAAAAATGCATATTTGGGCATACTATCTGCAAGCATGGGCATGGATAATAACCATTTGTGAAGCCCACATTCTGTTGTTCCTTTCTCTAAAAGTGCCATGTTGAAGAAAGCTAGCCCTTGCATCAGTATTTTTGGAGACAAACAGCCCATGCACATCAAAGAATTTTATGAAAGAAAATAGGCCATCATTCGATGCCCACTCATAATACCCATCTCTTTCTATGAACTTAAATGACAAGTCATGACAACTGATTTAATGGTTAATGAATGCACTGCCCTTATTGAGAATAAATAGGGTAATATAAATGCTTATAATTTTAATATAAGACCGAGAATGCATGTCGGATTTTAAATAATAGCTTTCATGATCCACAGTAGACTTTATACAAGTCACATAGATTTAATTATCCTTTATATTGTTGGGTTATGAATTAGAGTAATAAATATGATCCTACCATGGTAGACTACATATTTGATGACATATCCTACCACACACCCTTTCTTGTACTTTATGGTAGAGCAAGCACAATCTTGGTAACCTTGCAGTTCTCCACTTTTACCTTTCTAGTCACACCAAGGGAACTAATTTCTTGCTTGGTGATTTGGTGACTATTCATAAGCATCATGATGCAAAACAATCTTAAGATAGATAAAATCTATGACGTTTTCTATTTATTATGATCATGATATTGATAAAGATAATATATAATAGAACCTTAATAACCAAAAATACAAAAACAAAAAGGAAAATAGAAATATAACCACAATCTGACTGGTTTAGATGAGTCATAACTTTCTCAAACAGTTTCAGATTACAGCCATAACTTGCTCAAACAGTTTCAGATTATTTTCAAACAATCTGGACATCTATTAGTGCCCCAGAGTAACCTATAACAAGGTAAGGAAGTAACAAAACAAAACTAATCAATAATTCATAATCTAAACTTATACCTAAAATACTCTATTCCAAGAGACTCTGAGACTTAATTACTCCAGAGAGACCCCACTTTGTTAGTTGATCACTTATTCAATCATTTGAGATGATCACATCAAAAATCTGACCAAGATTACCAATATTGACAATTTGAATGGCCAGATTAGTCAAATATTTATCAACCACCTTGCATGGCTTTTTGGTCCACAACATTCTAATAAATTTTGAAACAGTATGAATGGACAGATTAGTAAAACTTTGATCAATCATCTTCTGTGGTTTTTTGGTCCACACTCCACATCAAGTATGTAGTGCCAGCACATATTCATTTGTGCAGGAAAGCTAGGTCTCCTCTTCCCAAAGGCAAAACTAATTAGATTATTTTCACTATTCAGGCTGACCAAAGCAAAGCATACCAGCTTCTTGGTTAAAGTCAAGTTCTTTTGGTGCCTCCTTGCACCACTCATCTATCAATGGGTTGAAGTCAAATTGTGGTTCTGCCCATGCTATCCAGTCCACTATTAACTTTGCATTCTTTAAGTCCTGAAAATAGATGTCATGCCAACAATATGATTACTAGCTTGCTTCTCATCCAAATCATATTAAAGTTCAGGATACAGGCCAACCTCCAAAATGACTTCCTTGATGCCCTCATGTCGAATTTTAACAACAACTTCCTTCCCATTGTTGAAAGTTGCACGATGAACCTGGGCAATCTACAAAATCAAATATCAAGACACAATGAAAAGATTATATTGTTGAACTAAAAGCTTATAACATAATCAAATGCCAAGGTTACCCCAAAGAGATCTAGACACATCATCAAGCTTAGTTTGAGAATATTACCGATGCTGTTGCCAATGGTACATCAGCAAAATCTAAAAAAAGAGCATCCATGGACTTCCCCATCTCTTTCTCTATAGTTCCGCAGACCTGTGGACAAAGCAGTATGCAGCACAATTGCTCAAATGTCTAACAGATTGGTTTATGGCCCATTATCATAGTTTCTTATTGCCCAAATACCACTTCCTAAGTAAATTTGTAATTTTTGCAGATGTAAAAGTTCATCAAACTCAAAAAGCACTTACATTATATATTTACCAAAAGTTTCCTTTTAGAAAGCTTCTTTTTATGATGAAGTGATGCAGTCAAAAGTGGTAGACCACAGATCAAATGATCAGATCTCTAGAGAAGCAAGCACCATCAATTGAGTAAGATCTATTGAATCCATGGAAAACTATCTACCTTGAATCCACAAGGCTATTCACAGAAGACACAACAAAATTTCATTCTATCAGAACTATCATATTACAATGAAAGTAAAGCTTAGATAGAATCCCAATAAACCTAAGCAATGAAACCCTGATTTAGATAACAATAATTAAAATCTAACAAAACATGAAAATCAAAAACAATTTCTTAATCCAGAATATTAAGGTAACTAATCTTTATTGGACACTTCCTAAATGCTAATCAGACCCCCTCCATTTTGGTTTAGGCAGTTGTTGATACTGCAAGCAAAATGGTCCAATAAGTCTCACATTCCTAGTATGTCATTTTGAAAAGCACCATTTAATTATTAGTTTCTCTATTCTTCTAATTTTCCTTAAATGCTCCACATTCATTGACAAAGAAGAGAACATAATTTTGGACCATTGAGTTGCTGACTTCACCATCTCCCTTACGTCATGTGGCTTGCCTCTCCACTTTTAAAGAAGAATGCTTAAAATGAATGGCCTTGATCACTTCTTCATAGATGCCTTCTAAACCTTCAGCTCCCTCAACAAATAAATCTTCCTCACTAGGAAAATTATCCAAAATAATAAGTTAGTCATCAAATAAGTACCACTCAACAAAATTATCCATCACATGTTCCTTTGAAATGAAATTAGCTCCTTCTAGTTTTCGAACATATATCGATGTTAGATCTGCAAATGGCCACTCATCAATCATTTCTGCAGCCCTTTCTTCGACTGAATTTTCATGGAAATCATCTCTTAATTGCCTTTGCACATTTTTATCGTTAGATCATCATATTTATCTCTAACAGATTACTTTTGAACTTTTTCACAAAAACTTGCTTCAGGTTCTATATAAGTACGTACTTCCTTAGCTTGATGACCAGTAATCCCATAGTTAATTAAATATAATAGCAAAATGTTTTGGATAAAAATATGGCATAACAATGCTGATTTCATCAATTGTTGTCGCCCCACATTGTTGTTTTCAAAAGCCATCACTGTGCATCTTCTCCTCTAGTCCGCCAATGCTACCATCAAAGTTGAAGGCATTTCACGTTTTCTCAATCAATATCATGAGCCGTGAGCAAAAAACCCATTTGGTGTCAAACCTGTTTCATTGCCAGATGATAGAAAGGAGGCTCTAGAGAAATAGACAAATGGTCGCTTGATTTAGAGATGGGTTGCGACTTTTCAACTTTTAGCAAAGGACAGTGACCTCATAAACTTAAGGTGGATTTCTTATGCGCAGTCAAAACCATAGTCTGTTCCTTATAAATGGAGGTAGTTCTGAAAAATTAGCTAAGGGTAAAGGTAGCTTTGCATAAGTTGATTCTATAGAACCACCCCTTCTCACGTGTTGTTAACACTTGTGATAATTGTCTACACAATCAGGTTGTTGGCAGATATGTAGATCAGCAATAGAATACCGATTGAGGCACTTTGGCTCTGATGTGAAATTCATTCAGCACAGGCAAAAGGAAAATAAGAATGAAAGATGCAGGATCCTTTTAATGGGACGAGAAGGGAATAAAGAGGAGAAAAACAGATGACTTGAGGGAAATTATAGAGGACTAAAGAGAAAAAGAGAAACAATATCAACTCAATTCATCAAAAACTTAGCAATAATTGCAAACCCAAATACAATGCAACCCTTTTTATATTAAATAATTGTGCAGATAAAAATTTAGAGCACTTACATATAGCTAAAAACTCTAAATAATATAAATAAAACACTTATCTAAAACAATCTATTAAGTTGTTCAATGTCTTGATCTTCAACGCATGCATCAACCCCCCAGCATAAAATAAAATATCCAATATCTCCAAGAACATTTCTAAAAATAAATAAACCTCAATTTAGGTGTACAGCCTGGTCATATTCTACATCAATTCATTTCTTCCCAGCTTGAGATAAACTTGTCCTCGAGTTTTAATGGGAAGTCATTCAAAAACTACAACTTTGTAGCGAATCTTCTTCAACTTAGGTGGCAATTGGTCATGTTTCCCAACACATCAAATTGACATATCAATAATTGGAAAAAAAATTTAGAAAACACGACTTGTTTCTTCTCTTTTCTTTGATTCTCGTTACGTGTTTCATTGGCTTTGAATTCTTCAATGGAAAACATCAAATGGATCTTGGTTGATGAGATGTTGATTTTTCCTTGACATGATGCCTCTCAAAAATTAGCCTTTTTTGTAACTAAAATCCTCCTCTAAAGTGAACATGACAATCTCTTTCTTTAACTTTTCCAAACTTTCAATCTTCTCAACAATTAAATATTTCAACATTGTCAAATCTTTAATAACCTAAGTTGATCATCAAATTACTCGTCATATATAATTAAATCATTATTTTCATTTTTTCCTTCAGGCACTATGAAACAATTCCTGCAGTTTTGCTAATAATGGAAATTTTGCTAAGCCTAAAAAGATAAAATTTCACTAATTTCGGAGAAATTATCAATAATTTCGCCTATCTTTTTTGGTAAAATAAAAAATTAAAAAACTGGTAAATTTTAAAAAAAAATTCCATAAAACTTCTTAATAAAGGATAATAAATCTGATTACACATCTAGGATAAAAAAAAAAACACTTTAAATATCAACATATATGAAGTAAAGAAAACATACCAATTTCACTTAGTAATTTTATAAATATCTATGCACGATAATTTCCATTACTTTTTTTTTAAACTTATATTATAAACTATTTATTTTCATAACTTACACAAATATAAATGTTTAAGTTAAAAGCTAACTCCGTAAATAATTATATGACAAAGGAGAATATACTTATTTATTTTTATGGCTGTTAAATAATATTTATATTACTTAAATTATATAATTATTTTCTACAAATTAGTTTTCATATGTTTTAGAAGTTATTTAAATAGAGCACCCAATCTTCAACTTATTTTAATTCACATGATGAAAAATCTATAAAAATAAAACTCAAATAAATTATGATTATCTATATAAAAGATGCATTTGCCCCCAAAAATAAATCAAAATAAATAAAACCAAAACACAAAATCCATCCCATACCACTAGATTGAAGAAAACGAATGCTCTGAATGGAAACCGAAGTTAATGGAGCTGAACATGGGTGAAAAAACCCAAAAAAGGTTGTTGTGGATGCTGTTCTTCCAAAGAACAGCAGCCTTGCGTCTATTTTGAGCTCCAATTTCATCTGCAATCCACTTGAAGATGGATTTCAAACCTACAAACTCAATTTCAAAGCAAGGGGGTAAGATTCAAAGGGTTAGAATCAGAAGAATGCTGTGCAGAGGACAATGTCAATGATACACAAGAAGAATGCTCCTCTCTAGATCGATTTAAGCCCCTAAAACATCATAAATTCCTTCAAAAATGGATTTCAAAAATTCTAGTGTCGATTTTAAAAGGAAAAAACCGATTTGAGTTGGGAAATAGTCTAAGTGGACACTGTCAGCCTTGCTTTGGATTTCTGAATCCCTACTTTTGGCCTTAAATGTTGTTTTTTTGTGAAAAATGATGAAAGGAGTTTCAAAAATGGGTTTAAGGAAGATAGGGGTTGGTTTCAAACGATGGAAGATGGGTTTCTTTCCGTATTAGGGTTTTTCTATATGCGCTGTAGCATTCCAATTTCTCTCAAAATTTTTGGCAAAAATATCCTTTTCTCTCAAAATTTTAGCAAGATTGTACTAATTTCTCAAGATTTTGGAGATAGTTTTATAAATTTACCCCAAATCTCGATTTTTTCTCTTAAACTACACGATTTTCCCCTTTCTCTAGCGAGAACATTTCACTGAGGTCTTGAAACAAAAATCTCAGCAATATTTCACCCGAAATTTTCGATTTTGCAAGCACTACTATGAATGGAACCTCTAATGATGACATCTCAACAATTAAAGTTTTAGATTCAAAGCCAAGTAATGAATGATTCCTTAATGAAACATGAATTGAAAGGATACCACTAAAACTTGAAGGACTCGAAATTTGGCCTTTACAAAAATGTCCCAATTTTGAATCTTGAAGGCACATAGGATGTTTGCAGTTGCGGTTGAAAAGTTTGGATATGAGATTTATAAGAACGAAACATTTCTTGTTTTGGCTTCTAGATATAGTATCTAAGTTTAAAGCAATTTCAGCCTTGATTACCATAGTTTTTCTGAAAATTTTGAGATTTTTTTCTTTTGAAAAAATATTTTTTAATTTCAAAAAAAATGAGTATTTTCTGTAATTTTCAGAAATCTTGGTTGTTTTGTAATTTCATCATCTAGAGACTCATAACGCAATTTTACAAAATACTAAAGTTGTATTGCAATTTTCTCAAGAATTTAGGGAGTTTTGTAATTTCATAAATTTAGTGAGACTTTTGCAAATTTTAGAAACTTAGGTTGACTAATTTCTAAAAATGCTAGATGGGACCAAGTTGTAAGTGTTTCAATACCGTAGGGTCTTTATGTCAATTCCAAAATAGGGACTTAGTTTCAAATATTAAAATCGAGGCACTAAACAGTCATAAGCCCAAAAAAATATTTTAATTTTCTTCCGTCAACAAGCAATGATGGTTTTTTCCACGATGGCAAGGTAATGCAGCAACAACTGAAAAATCCACAAATAAGTAGAGAACCAAATCATCTTCTTTTCCCTTGTGGATCAATAGTGTCAATGGGTTTTAAGACACTGAAGCTTCACCTTACAGTGTCAAAAGCATCTTGCTCTCCGTTAAAGAAATTCAAATTTAATAACTACCAAAGGCTAAATGTAATGCCTTAGCCCCAACCCACTATGCAAGTATCCTCCACTTTGGACCTGCCAAATTCTATTAGCATGTAGTGTCCATACAATTTGGTCCCTTTGATCCAGCAATTCAACTCAAAAGTCACCTTATAGTGATGAAAAGATATCAATATGCATAACCCAATATCACTTTCACTACACACACATCTTATTTGCGACAAAACTTTCCCCATTCCCTCGGTGTCACAAGGCTCATGGTGATTCCCAAAGTTTCACACTTGAATCCTCAACCTCAAATTCATATTGGTTTCTAAACCACATCTCTTACCAACCAAGCTACCAACTCAATTGGTGAGTTACACTACATTCAACGGAATCATGTTGGACCTTGGAAGGGTGATGACAAAGCAATGAGGTTTGTCACTCACTACCCATAATCCTCGACTAAAAAAGTTGATGACTGTAATGAACCTATATTTCATTTTGATGGCAACAACAGTGGACTTGAAGAGGAGATGTGCAGTGGTGGCTTTTGACAATAGCAACATGACGGGCGACAACAATTGATGAAATCGACAATTTTAAAGAAAAATTCACAAGAACAATGGATTGAACAGCTATGATGATTTATGCATATCATGGATGAGCAAGGTGAGATACTTGGGTTTTAGCTCTTATACCAGATTGATGTAGAATGGGAAGGAGAAGACATTGAAGAAAAAAAAGTATCTTCTCAGAGTGCTAAGAAGGGAAGAAATAGGAGAAAAATAAACAACTTAAGGTAAAGAATAGAAGAAGAGAGAAACAAAGAAACAATTATCAATAATTCATCAATAATTAAAAATCCTAATACAATATCACCCTATTTATAGGAAATAGTTACACAAATAAAAACCCTAATATATCTAGATATAAATAAAATATACAAAATACTAATCTAAAGTATCCATGAAATTAATCTTTGTTTTGATCACTTTAGATGTACATAAAATCCCCCAAAAAAATATAAAAACATTCAAAATCTCACATAACATCTCTAAAACCGAATAAAGCCTAATTTAGGTTTATAGCCTCATCATATTGATAATCACCTTTGGCATTTGATATCATTCCATTTCAACTTTTGTGGTAGAAATATTCTCATCATCATTCTTCTCATTCTAGGCCACATTTGAATAGATGTCTTTCCCAAGTCCCAACTTTGGCCTGATATTTTAATATTATACGACCAATCATCAACCAATTATATTAACCTAAAAGAAACATATTTCACCTTTCTTTTCTTTGGAATTTGTATGCACTCAAAATAATATTCGATATATCAAGCTAGTTTAAGAATCCCTTAACCCTTGATAACCATCAAATATGGGATATCTATGTCATAAGAACCTAGCAATCTATGTGGTGGAAACTTATCATAAATGTACACCATTAGGTTTTTTATTTTTTTCTTTAACTAAAATATTTTTTGCAATTTTGAAAATTTCAAGGATTTCTTTTCAAATGCTAGAAATCAATTGGGCTAATATATTAAAAAGAGAGGAAGGATCATTCTATAATTTTGTTTGAAAATCAAGGACTTTAAACCTCAAGGGCCTTTCTTGGCAAATACAAAGACTAGTCAATTGGTTCTAAAAAATTGAAGTACTTCAGAATTTTAAAAAGTACTAGCCTTTTTTTGAATTTTGAAAAAATCGATGGCTTTTAAATTGTCCCCTTGTTCTTCCCCTTCTTAATTTTTTTTTATTTTTTTTTTATTTAATGCACTCCATGATAACTTGCAATGCATGTGGTAAAGAGAGGCAGAAAGATTGCAATGTAAAGGGAAGCTCGGGCAATTATCACTAGTGGCCATTAATCAATGTGCAAAGATAACGTTTACCATGGCAAAGAGAGCACTAAATGTGCAAATGGAATGTAGGAATTGGTGATGGGATGAACTATCAACATTTGGAATGCAGCAAGAGAAGCCCACCCTTTCTCATTTGAACACATGGGCAGTGAAGGTCAGTGAGCAATAGTTGTGCAGGCGATCGTCGCAAGTTGGCTGTAGAAACAATGTGAACGAGGTAGAAAAGTGCCATAAGAAACAGAGATGAACAAAGAAACAGTTGAAACAACCTTACAGCTGAAGGTGGATGGATGTGGTGGGCAGACAGAACCACAACTCCAGCCAAATTGTATCATGTGGCAAGGTATAGAGAAGCAACTTGCAAGATGATGCTGCCTGTGCTACCATTGTGCGACAATGATGGGAATCGAACTAATTGCTGCAATTGACTGTGCCTTTTTCTCTTTCAATGATCATGGCTGATGGTGGGGATGGGCTGCGATAAGGATGGTTGATGTCTTTAACATGGTCTAAGGATAATAAGATAGTAAATTTGTGGGTGATGGTGGAAGTCAATGTTTGGCTGGAAAAAGCAACAGCCAAGCTCTAAATTCACTTGCCTTATTAGAAAGGGATGGACCAAAGATCTAATGATCAGATCTCTAAAGAAGCAATTACCTTCACTTGTGTAAGATCTCTCAAATTTAGGAAAAAATAATGGCCCTGAATCCAGAAAGCAATTCTCAAAATAATGAATAAAATTTCATTCCATCAAGCATATAATATTATAATGAAAGGGAAGCTTAAACAGACTCTTGGAAGCCCGAATTTGGACAGCTATAATTAAAACTCTAATAAAATATTTTAACAAATCAAATATAATCACTTAAGCCAAATGGTTCATCTAACTAATCTTTATCAAACCCCCCTAAAGGCACACAGATAGTACAAAACATGGCCATCTCAGATTTGCTGATTTTCAACTGTTTGTGTATTGCATAAAGTATATAAATTTCAAATATAAGGTCATGCAAAATATCTTCGGTTGCCAGCATGAAAACAGGGATTTGAGTCCAATGGGCAGTCACTTTGTGCAAAAGAAGCCAAAGATTAAGATCTACAAATAAATTCCAGGACCCAATGCATTCAGGACTTTCATGAGGTCATGGCCCTTTTTATGAGATCATGCAAGCTGGTTTTTATTATTTCACAACAATCTGCACTTACAGTTCTTGATGATGAAAATGGGTTTTATAAACTGGCAGTTCTCCTCTCTCTTCCTCTTGAACAGAGACCAGCCATTTAACACGAACTCTCTTACAAGCTGAGTTATAACACAAAAGCTGCTCACTTTTGTTCAATGTTGAGGGAAACCAAACTGAAGGTAACTCCAGTAATGTATGCCATTGTTTCAAGACAGGTTTGTGACCATGTTAACTGGTGTTACTCATAGCAAGTCAGATCTGTTTGGAACTTTATGGTTTCCTTTCTCATTTTCAAGATGGAGACAATAATGATTTCACTGGGTAACCAAAGATCATATCCTGTATCAAAACAATAATAGCTCATAGATCTCTTCATAGCAAAGATCTGCCAATCTTGAAATTTTTGTTATTTAGGAAAACTGCACACATTATCTTCATCATCATCATCATAAGCTGTTTCCCATCTATGTGGGGTAGTATCAATTCCCTTCCCCTTCAAAATTCACTTTATCCTTAAGGTGATGGAATGCTCAGAGCCACATCATCATCATTGTAATCCAAGCACACATGCACACTTAGATCATCATCATCATAAGCTGTTTCCCAGCTAAGTGGGGTAGTACCAATACTGCTCCCCTTCAAAATTCAATTTATCCTTGAGGTGATGGAATGCTTAGAGCCACGTCATCATTATTACTGTAATCATCATCATAAGTTGTTTTCCACCTAAGTGGGATAGTATTAACTCCCCTCCCCTTCAAAATTCACTTTATCCTCAAGGTGATGGAATGCTCAGAGCTACTGCATCATCATCATCATAATCATCATCATTGTAAGCTGTTCAAAATCCACTTTATCCTCAAGGTGATGGAATGCCCCGAGCCACTCAGCAACAATTTGAATTGATGGACTACTGAATATAGCTAGCTAGTAGTATGCCTGAACAATAAGAGTCTAATTCTGGACTAGCTAGCAGAGAATTCATATCCTTACTGAGAGTCAGTTGCTTCAGCAGTTTCATTAGCGAAGAACTCATATCCTTACCAAGGGTCAGTTGCTTTGGCAGTTTCGTTAGCAGGTAGCTGAAATTTTTGGCAAGCTTAGATGCAATGTAGATGGCCACAGATTCCTTCATCATGAAGTTCTATCCTCCTCCTTTTGAATTTAGTTTGAAATTCAATTGTCTTCCTTAGATTCTCCCAATGACCAAGGCCCTTTGCAGTTTCTTCACATATAAGAGACTTCGTCTTCCATCCGCAAAAAAATTCAAAACATATAGAGTCTTCTCTGTTATGGAATAGGTGATGACATTGTAACAAAGAAAATGTGGAGGCAGAATATGCCAGTATTTCAGAGTTTCCTTGAAATCCTTTCCTCCATTTTCGCTACTTCCCACTGGCTTAATTGTAGCTTACCATCTTCATAAACTTGTTAGCCCACCTCCAAACAGTTGTTAGAGTAATGTTGTGACCTGTAGTTTTTGCAAACTATTCTTTTGATTTGCCTTCATTTGGGTTTGCAATATTCTCCTTTCAGCTGACTATCAGTGCACATCACATGTGATGAAGTTGATTGATTGTAGCTGTTTAACAGCATCGAGATATTGAACGATCAAGTTAGAAAACTGTTTGTCAACTCCAATTGCTTAGGAGGTGTTAAATGTATTGACCTTCCCAATGTTCCTATTATTAATATTATCGACGATAATATGATTGATATCATCTTTGCATAGCCTAATCGATAAAATAACCCCAAGAAAATCCAAATTATCGCCTGATTACTATATGTATTGATAATATCATTTATAGGAGATAATATTATCGGTAAAAAGTGTCGTTCGGACACTATGAGCTCCAAAACCCATTTATTTTGTTGTGAAATCCTATTCCATGCATAGAACATCAAATTTAAAAAATTCATTTGATTATAGAAGGAAAAAAAACTCCATTTTGAAGATCAAATCTTCATTTTCTTGTGTCAGTTGTAAAAGGTATAACTTCATCTCTTTTTTTTTGGGTTTTTCACACTTGAAATCACTTGTTTATGTGTTTAAGCACTGTTTTACATGAATTTAAATAAATCCATTGTTTTCGGGATTAATATGAGGTTTTGGGGAAGAACATTTGATTTGTGGATTTTCCCCAAATCGGTTGATTGAACCAGATTTGTAGGATTTTGTGGTTGATAATGTAATCAAAATGATTGATCTAGGAAAAATAATAAATTTCGTCACACATTTTTTTAATTTGTTTTAAAAAAATTGGGGGAAGCATAAATCAATATTTGCCTTCAAATGAGTCATGATAAAGTTCCGAACATTGAAAGTAGAAAATGATTAGATGTTTTTAGCATTGCATTACAACTAAACAGTTGTTTTTAAGTATTAGATAAATTTTAATTATTTTTATATTAAATAAATTAATAATTTCGAAAAAATTAATCAAGCATGCATCTAAATTTATTTATGAATATAAAATGTATTAATTCTTGATATCATATTCTTTTCTTGTTATGATTTACTCTCCTATTTTCGTACATGCATTTTTCATGTGTTTCCATTATTCATTCAATGGTGGCTTTTTTAGTGTAATTTTTTGCTCAAATTGTTTATTTATATTTCACATGATTTATTACAATGTTCCACGAAAAATATCTCATTTTTTCTTTATTTTTCTATTTTTCCGATAAAGTTTCCAAAAAAAAAAGTGATAATATCTTTTTTCCAAATCACTAATAAAAAGATATTTACTGATAATAGGAACAATGGACCTTCCCAATTTGTATGCACCCTTCCTTGGATTCATTGTTAGCTGTTGTAACTAGATGATCACAAACTTCTTAAATTTTCTACTTGCGATTCTTCTTCATTTTGAAGGGCCTAATTGGTGTGTCTCTTCAAGAGGAATCTGGTTCAGGGCTTGGCCGAAGCTGCCACTTCCTTTGCCCTACCCGCCTAAAATCTCTGAAGATTTATCTCGAATCTTGAATATCTTGTCAGACTTATTTCACGAGTTGAGCAATCCTGCTAAGTTCTTCCATCACAAATTCATCATGCATCATCTTAATGAATCATTGAATGGAATTGTACCTTGTAAAATTTAGAAAGCTGAATGATCTTGTTGGTTCACTAGCCCAGTAAGGCAGCAAGGAATATTGATCATGGATTCACCAAGACTTTTTTCCAGTAAGGGTTGTCCTATATTCATGTTGTTAACTCTCCACGGCAGTAAGACTTGGGCTGCTGATTAAGATGGCTTGCCTCTAATTCACTAATCTAAGGAAAAGGAAGTCAATTGTATGTAATGGCCTGCTCTGCTGCATTCACAGGCCCCAATCCAATGCATTCACGCCAAGACTCTGCACAACAACGGGTGTCCTATATCCATGCTGTTAACTCTCCACAGCAGCAAGGCCTGGTCTTGCTGATTAAGATGGCCCAAACCCAGATTTACAAATGTAAAGAAAAGAAAATCAAGTGTATGTGTGTGCTTGCCCACACAAGCCAAACCGCAATGTCTTCAATCCGGTCCACTGCATTCACAGGCCCCCAATCCAATGCATTCAAGCTTCAAGTCTCAACCACACCAATCCGATTCATACACATCCAAATGCCACCCATAGTGATCCAGGTTTCAAATCAATTACATCACATTACGAGAAATATAGTGTTACCTGACTTTTTCTCGATCACAGTTGCAGAGATCAATATCGCTTCTCAATCTTGCCATCATCGCTGGTCTTCTTGCCAAATCTGGATACCCAGCCCAAAGTACTTGCGAAATTCACACACTAATTTTCTGCTGATTTCTTGTTGTCCAGCTCAGGCTTGGTTTGTTGGACTTTAAGCAGTGGCAAATCTAGACAACTGCTTGATGTTCTTGCAGAGACAGACCAAATCTTCACAGGTTTTGCAACAACTGCCCAAATCATGATGCTTTAGTCATCTTTCCTAAGTCAGCTGCAAACCTGTTGTCCTCCCTTCAACTGATCGGCCCTAATGATCCTAGTTGTAGATGTTTCCAATACCAGTTGGAACATCCCTCCCAGGGGGGACGGATCCGACTCCTCAAGTGTTTATAGAAAAGAAAATAGAGAAGAGAGAAAAAGAGAGAGAGAGAGAGAGAGAGAGAGAGAGACGGCAATGTAACTGTTCGATTATCCTCCATCTGTGTTACAAGCCTTATTATACCCTCAAATTACAAAATACAATCCCCCCACTAGCACCCCTTATCCCCTCCTGTCCACATGCGTAGCCCTGTTTACATCCCTTTTGCATTTGCCTTGCCCCACTCTATTGGACCACTCATCACTACGGTACTACACCACAGTCGCTAGTCTCTGTTTCAAATGATTCAGCCACCTAAGTTTACTTTCCCTTAATTTATTCCCTATTGATTCTACCTTTAGTTTTGTATAATTTCATTTCAAATTTTATCTTGTCTTGTTTTAATACTCATTTATCTCAACATCCTGATTTGACCTACATTCATTTTGTGTAGATATTGCTCTTTAACTAACCAACATTCCACCCAATAAAGCATAGTTGGTCTTGTAGTTATCCTATGAAATTTTCCTTTTAATTTAATTGCCATTTGGCGATCACACAAGAAATTTTGGAATTGCAACACTATTTTTTCCACCCGAGTTGAATTCTACATAATATCCCTATAAATTTCTCCATTTTTCTAAACTTTTGAACTGAAATACTTAAAGTGCTTATTTTGCGATACCGCTTGATTTGCAATCTTAACTAGCTCATCATTTACATTCTTATTTTTGTTAAAATTACATTTCATATATTCAATTTTCATTTGACTAATTCTAAAACATATCACCATTTATCTAACTTCCAATTTACAATTTCTCTTGTATCATCTATTAAATTTCAAAACTATATCTGTTGCATAAAGCATACACCAAGGCACCTTTTGTTATAAATGTTGAGTCAACTCATCTACTACCAAAAAAGAAAGTACTTAAAGTTGGACCTTGATGTAAACCTACCGCAATCAAAAACTCACTCTTCCACTGATAGTCCTCACATTTGTTATAGCTTCACAACACATATCCCTAATAATATCAATATATCTACTAGGAACTTTTTTTGGTTAGCACATGCTATATTAATTTACAGAAAACCCTATCATATACTTTTTCCGCATTAATAAAACTATATGGATGTTCATCTTCTTTCACAAGTAAGAAAATAGCTTCCATATTTGATCTTCGTCACATAAAACCAAATTGATTTTCTGAAACATCAATTTCAAGTCTTAATATTTATTCAATTACTTTTTCCCAAAGCTTCATAGTGTGACTCATAAATTTTATTCCATAACAATGAGCACAATTTTGAATATTTAATTTTTCTTAAAGATTGGTATAAACATACTTTTCCTTGATTATTTGTAATTTTCTTTGATTTTATAAACTTAGTGAATAAGTTTGTCTATCATTTTAAACTTATCTCCCATGCACTTCCACACCTCAATCGGTATATTATCTGAACCTAAAAGCTTTCCTAATTCTTATTTTTTGAGTGGCTTCTTAGTTCAGATACTCCAATTTTATGAAAATAAGTAACATCTGTAGTTTCCTTAAAATTTATATTTTCATCCAGTCTTATACTTCTTAATAGATCACCATTTAATAAACTATAAAAATGTATAATATAATCCCGCATTCCATCGATTCATGTTGTTGCAAGAGTGATGATGTCAGTAATGAAAACAAAAGGTGTTAACAGCAGTACAAAACTCACTAAAAACTAGAAGATATTGATGTGGGATCACGCATTAGAAAGAAGAAGAATATACAGGAAGCTTTTGTAATTGTGCATGACTGTGTTTATTATTTTTGCACTAGGAAAGTACCCAAGATGGGGTTGAATAAGGTGCTTAGAAACTTTTCCAACCAAATTGAATGTTGAAGTAAAATGAATATATAAATGGAGAATTTAGCCAAACAAACACCAGTAATGTACTTAGGGGAATTTTATAGTAGTTCATTCCATAATAGGCACCTATTCTGCTATTCCAAAGCTACATCTTCCTTCGGTTCCATGAGTTCACAAGCCTACACAACAATTATAGTTCAATCAATTACATTCTAGATTTTAGCTGCAGTCTAATTTACAACAAACTGAAACATGCAAAAGAATCACCATCCAATAGTCTTATTTTCTTCTTGCATAGGGTTTCCAACCCTCCCTAATTAGGGGTGCAACTCAAGTCGATTCGGTTCATTCCTTTATCAACGTTATCCTAATCCTATTTATAAAAATCCTACCATACCCTATATTTAGGTCAGTTTATTTTGAGGTCGACGACCCTAACCTACTTTTTCTAAGATCGAGCCGGTTTGGTTTTTTGTTAAAATTAGTTCTTTCATTATTTAGTTTAATCGAATTATCAACTAATTGTATAGCCCTCCTCATATATAATCTAAGTATCAACATAGAACAATCTTTCAAAGTAAAGGAAACATGCCGCAAAATACAAAACGAAAATAAATCAGAATTTGTAAACCATTCTTATCAAAAATCATTAGCAAGAAATATGAAAGTTTAGCCTTTAACCCTTTGCTTGATTGCCTCACATCCACAAGGCATCCCTTTTACAGTGGTTCTAGCACTCATCATAAGTACGAGGGTGGAGATAACTACAAAATTATTAAAGGAAGAGAGTAGAGAAAAATATTTGATTACCTGAATAAATTGCTACACTATTCTAGAATTTGTAATGTTTATTGGCACTTTAAAATGATTATTTTATATCCTTTTAATAGAGATTTAAATGCACAATTCTTTAACATCAATGATGTATTTTCCTTATGTTCCTAAGCAATACCAACGTAGATGTGTGAAATAAAGCGAGTTCTGATGTTCTATATACAGCCTTCTAATGAATGTAATAGAATCTATTGAATTAGCTTTAAGCTGTACAACATAAATGAATGTACCATGTAATGGTATAAAAATATATACAATCATGAAAATAATTGAAATTGTGTTAGCTTGCTATGTTTTAGTATTTTCTTTTTAACAATTCATGCGGGTCAATTCAGTTCAGGTACCCAATGCCTTTAACCAAACCTACCTTAAGGTAGAACCAAACCTACCCTACAAGTTAGAAAGGTGGTGGAACCAAACCTACCCTACAAGTTAGAAAGGTGGTGGAACCAAACCTTAAAAAAATGAGTCAGTTTCGGTTCAATTCACGAGTACTCGACCCAAGTTTCACCCCTTTTTCCAAGTAAATAAAAGGAAATAAAGGAAATAGAATAGAAAGCATCTTAGCAATCTGATTATACGATGAGTACAATAATTAAGAAATTTCTAAAGAGTAGCAAAAGAAAAACTGTATGTATTTTCTCTTTATACATGATGGGAAAGTTTAAGCACTTGATCGTGAAGACTTTGATAAAGATTTGAAGTTTTGAGCATTTGCAAATCAATTGGCACATGTTCATTAGCTTCCAAATTACGCCATTATACTCCTTTTCTATCTTAGCAATCAATCCCAGCCATTAAGGGCAGCTGGAAAGCATTTAATGCTCCCAACATACAAAAACTTTCTACCTTTGCCACACTTCTACGAACAATTGAGTAGCCAGTTGACATGCTTCAAGTTGTAGGTGCTTAAGGCACAAAAGGGGCTTCTCACTTCCATTTCACCAAGTGAACAACGTAGAGACCAAACAGTTAATCATTCGCCTGGTGGATTTTCAAAAAACCTTGCAGCCAGTCTATTCCACCAAGTGGTGGGATCAGCCACCTAGACCCACCCCTTTTTGACGCTATTTCACCAAGCATATCAGATGAAGTGATTGAAAGGTCAGTCATCGACTTAGAGGCTTTCCTAAAGGGCTCATTTCTATGTTATTCTATCAAGTCCTTGAGGGTCGTCCACTTGCCAACCAATGGCTATGACAAAGGGCCCAATAAGCTGTTATTTTGTAAAATCTTCACCAAGACTTGGATCATTGCTTCTTTAGAATCCAATATATCTTTTGAAAAAGCCTGAAACAAGTTTTATTGATGATCTTCAAAATTAGTTGATTGTCTATATTCTCTTGGTGAAGTCAATAGTTATTTTTTCTCCTTTTTGCATAATGCAATGCAAGGCATTGACAATGGTTTATTTTTTATGGAAGGTCATTTTCCTAGTTAATATGAAAGTTCATTCTTAAGAGGCAACTAAATCCTTTATTCTTTGAGGTATTTTCAAACAATGTTAGGTCAGCTTAGGAATTGTACAAGTTCTTTGTTTAGCAAATTCTATGATAGAAACGATGATTTTTAACTTCTTTGAAAGATTCTCCATTTAACGTCTGAGTATTGTTATGCTCTAGATATCTTCTCATCTTTTGTACTTTGTTGCTTGCTGCATAATTTGTCTTATTGATTAAAACACAAAAAGCATTTGGTAGCTTTGCAAAAAAACATAAAAGCCTAATTTTAAAAATGCAGAACACCCCCACTGAAGCAGCATTTCAACTAGATCAGACTTCTGTAGAGAAAAAAACCGAAAAGGAAAAGAAAATAAAAGAAAGAATAGCAAAATGAAGAATACTGAAAAGGAAATCCCACCAATAGGTCCTCATTTGTTGGTTTTGACATATTCTCCTCTAATGCTGAGAACATTTGGTCAAGAGACTTAGGACAAGGATTCTTTTCTAAAGAAATAATCCCAAAAGCTCAAAATCTTATAGCTCATTGATTTAAGATTTGTATCGCTACAGGAGTGGGCTAATCGCTTCCTTTTCTATAGTCGTAAGCAATATTCAGATCTTTGGAAAGACAAAATTGGCTCAAATCAAACTTTCAAATCTTTGAAGCTAAATAACTCCATGGAATCCAGAGTAATGTAGATATCTGTGTAACCAATGGTGATTCAGATTGTTAAATTTTCTGCCAGTGCCTTGGCCAGTCTCTTTTCTACACCACACAGAAATTTTTAAAAGTCTGTAGCAGCCAAGCAACTAGAATAAAGACAAACTTGAAATTTTATGAGCGAACTTAAACCAAGGAAATAACTGAGCAGAACACTGAAGCCATTGGAAAGTCGTTCAAAATTTGCCACGTATATTATAAACTAGCATTTGCTTGCAACAATTTTTTAGAGTCCTTTGATGTTTTGGATGTTAAGAGCAACTAAATCATATTAACAATCCAAGAAAATTTTCTTAGAAGTTGTCAGGAACCACCTCTTGCAAAGGTCGAGGAGGAAGAGAGTCTTGCAATTGCTTGAGAAGACATATAAAGGCCTCAGGTAACACATCAGCACGCGTAGATAAATATTGCCCAAATTTAACCCATAACCCTTCCAAGTCTATGATCATATTAAGCAAACGTTTTGCATTGCGCTCATGAGCTCTTTCCCACAATGTGGTCCTTTTACCTCCATTAACCCAACGCCCTCTCTTCTGCACTGCCTGTGTTGTAAAACAAGGAAGATCATTTTTTCTGAATAAAAAGAAGAAATAAGAAGAATTTACTAATCAAGAAAACAAAACAGACCTTATAGTCCAGGTAGATTATCATTGCCACTGTGAATACTTTCAGGCGTCTTCGATAGATGTTGCCCCATCCCATCAGGTATACCAAGTTATTGCAAGAACCAATCTTTTACCAGTTGCTGTTAGAAAGTTTGATATAGACACTATATCTCGAGATTCTGCGGCTGTAAATTAAAACTTGCATGGTTCAGTCAAATGTTAGCTTGATTAAATCAGAAAGAAAATGTTTCCATTAATGGGACTCATTCTTATCAAGCACAGCATTTTTATGCTTTAGCCCAACCAGTTCTATAAAATGATAGAGAAGATGGTCAATCAATATATTGAACCATGCACATAATGGACATGAATAGCAAATGCTTGATTATCTGTTGCAGTGCTAGAAGCAAACTAAGGAAATGTCACATACAAAACCAAGCAAATTTCCATAAGCCTCCTAGAAAATTGTGGTAAGTACAGTGTTTGGGCATATAAGCATACAACAAGAACTGTCACAACAGACAATTGATATGCCAAACAATTTTTTTTCCTTATAAATAACAGTCATTTGTCAAGCAGAAAAACCAAAATAGACATTTGCAGGAAAGAAGCTCTAGATCGTTTCCCGAAGTCTCACACTTGTTCTGCATTACAATGCTACTAAACTTTTTTCATTCAAGCCACTTGTGAAGAACTTATCTTTTTGCCAAAGAAAATCCATAGATAATTTTCCCTTGTTCATGCTTCACTTGTTTCTTTCCACAGATCTCACAATGCTCTTGGGAAGCAGCAACAAGTAGGCCAACAGATATTGTTTAAATGGCAGCCCACCACCTTGTTTCGGCCTGCCGAGTATAGTTAGTCTGCTGTCATGAATTTTTCTGGATCACCGTTAAAGATTTTCATGGGTACCTCTGAGTTTAAATCAAATTACACCTGACAGTCCATAACTTTGCTATTTACAAGTGTATCCTCAACCCTAGCTCTATTGTTTGGGTTCAATTTGAGTTCATTTCAGGTTAAGCTTCAGGTTGAACTTCATCTTACCTATAGTTTTCAATTCAAACATTTTATAATTCATATTTTATTTTAAGCCAAGCTTCAAATCATCAAAATCTAATCAATTAAACTAGCATGTCATTAAAAAAAAGGTTAAAATATCTTTGAAAAACATGTTATATAAATTGGTAAAATTAAATGTCACATTGCCAATTTATAACGTTATAAATATTCCAAGAATACAACAAAATTTCATAGACACTTTTATTTAAAAAATAAATTTGAAAAGTAGCCTTTACATAAATAATATTGAATAGCACTAGAGATGGACATAAAGACATTAATGCAATAAATTTTCCAAACGTTATGTTTAAGCATAACCTTCACTCGTGAAAAGCATATCTTAAGGGATATATATATATATAATAAATTTTGGTTGGATTGGGTTTTTCAAGTCAGGTTTAACCTGGGTTGAAAAACTCGGGTTTTTAAAAAGTCAACCCTAAGAAAGGTTTTCTCGAGTCAGGTTAGGGTTGGTTCAAGTTAAACCTTGCCCAAGTTGCACCTATGTAGAACCCACCATCAATGAGCTGTTGTGGAAACTCAAAATGCACACTCAACTTCTAAACTCAATGGTGATGCAGTGTAGGCAGTGGCTAAATGACAACAGAAAGTAATGTAAAATTTGTGTGGCTTGTGGTCGCTAGTTGGGAGTGATGAATATGCGGGTGTGCACAACATTTACGTGCAGGAGTGTTGATTTATGCATGTATGAAGTTCAAATGCACTGATGGGGAAAACACTATGTAAAATGCATTAGATTCAATGTTAACCTTTTGCCTCTGGTTTTTTTGATTGAAAGACAGCCTTTGTCTTTAATACCAATTTGATGTAGGATAAAAGTATTGTTGATCGATTAAATATAGAACAAAATTGCTTTTGCAAAAAACCAAATTCAACTATGTATAATAAAAACACTAAATAAAATATGAATCAAAACCAACCATCAAATTAATCTAAATTTCGAACACTTGATTCACACATCAAATCCCAAATTATGAAATTAAATATCGAAAATTCCAAGCATCCTTAAGATAAAATAAATCCAATTAACTAGTTTACGAATAAAATAAGTATCTTATTGCACTCTGTGTTTTGAAGCATGTCATATAAGTAGTGCAAAAGATTAGAATGTGCTCAGTAAGTAGCTTCCTGAATTAGAATGCTCCTAATAATATCTTGTCATGTATAGCATGGCAAGGTCATAAAAATAACTTAGGTGTACACATAAAAGGAAGTAGAGCCAGCTTTAAAGATTGGAGTGCCCTCTCTCCATATTTCCTTAAAATCACATTATTCCTGACTTAAGTATTGGAGTACCCTCATCAGAGCATACTCCCACCCCCACTAGCTTTCCTCTGTCTTGCAAGTATCTAAATTGTTGTTGGCATCAAGTCCAAGGTGTTCCCTCATTGATCAGCCATGCAATTACTTGTAAATCTGTTTGCAATATGGCAGAAAAGATGAGTAGATAAAGAAGGAGAATGGGGAAGAATCAAAGGAAAGTTCAAAGTAGCTGCTAACAAGCTTGAGATGCTCTTACCAAGGCCAATACTCAATTTCATTCTTAGCATCAATATTCACAGAAAGTTACAACCATGATGGCCAATTCCTATTGGCTTATAATAACCACATGAATGATAAGTCCCATTCCAACATGCTATGAACCAAGACAACTCCTTGACCGAATACATCAACCAACATGGCTAGCCTCTCTCTCTCTCAAAACATTAAGGTCCTGCATCGTGGAGATGGGTCAATTGCAAATTGGAATCCATATCTGAAGATCTTGGCGTGAAGCAACTACCAGCTAAGATGATCAGTTAGCAGTCTTCAAGGCAACAAAACTACCTTAAGATGCCAATTTCGATCCCTTTTCAGCAAGGCATTATGGTAACAACTTTTCCCTAATCAGCTGTTTTCATTTTGGTCGAATGGTGTGTTAGAATGGTTGTTTGGATGTGCTGAAGATGGCAACCTGACCATCAAGTTGTTGGAGTGTGATTAGTGCCCATTTTGGTTTTCTTGGTTGGATCTGCAATTTAGTACGTGGAATTGGTTTGTGGATGATTGTATGATGTCTGGTTGTTGATCTTCATGGATTGGGGTGAGATTCCAGCCATTTTTTGGGGTTTTTTATTCTAAATTGTAGTTCTTAATGGAAATAGTAAAATTGCAATATAGCTTGTTCATGATCAGTTTTTTTTATCATAAACTACTTTGGATATGTGTTTGAAAGGAGAAATTCAATGTTTTGTACCTTTGCTCAGGGTTGTGCACTATTTTGGACTTTAATTTGGCTGGGATCTCTCTGTTAGAGTCCACGAAGAGGGTTGACTATCCATGCCAGTCAGAAAACAGAATTTCGAAAGTGTAACAATAAGAGACCGACATTACCGGAAACCGTCGAATAGATCTTATCAGTGCGGAATATGGCGTCTGGGAAGTTTAGTTGTTGAGATCAATGAAAATCTTGGCTAGCAGTGGTGGCGCCTACCCGGAGCAAGAAGAGAAATCTCCTTGTGTAGCACTGCAAGTTGCAGAGAAGGTAATCTGGCCTAATCTGCTTGGCTTCAGGTTGGATTGAATCAAGGGAGGATCGGCTTCCAGAGAGGAGCCCTTAAATCTACCCAGGTCTAAAGGGCAGGAGTTCCCGAAGCACACCAGAGCTGAGTTTGAGCACTCAAGCAAAGCCACTACCTTGGGGAAGCGGCGTTCTGGCCAAGATTTTGAGGACTGTGGTTTGTAGGTTGTGTTGTCGACGATGGTAGCCGGTGGGGATGGTAACCTGGCGTACCACTTAACAACCACGCTGGAAGTGAACGGACGATTCATGTGCGGATGGGGGCAATAGGAAGTCCACGGGTTGGGGGAGTAAGATGTCCACGGATGGACACGTGGTGGCGGACAAAACGAGGGCTGTAGCACAGGGGGTAGTTTTACCATTTTTTCCATGATATTTACTATTTTTTGCACATACAGTAAATTTAAAACTTTTATAATATTTATTATATGTTAAATTAAATTATTAAAAAACAAAATTAAACTTAATTTTTCAAGATAAGGCATGCTTAAATATTTTATTATTTTGAAAATTTTAATTCTAGTTGATTATCAATTCTTTTTATTTGAAAAAAATGTTGCACTTGACTAATGATGAAGAAAGAGAGTATTAATGACAATATTTTAAAGTATTGTAAATACTTAATGAAAAACACAAATTGTATCAAAATAACAAGACAAATTCATGTTTAAAGGAATGTTAAATCAAGAAATAGTACAAAATAAATCCAAAGATAATCAAAAACATCTTAACAATAAAGCCAAAATGGAAACATTAAACTTTCAAAACAGCTAACATGACAAATAAAGCAATTGTGAAAGAATTTTTCATGAAAAAGGTCTTTTAAAGGTTCTGGAATGCTTGTTGCTGTCTAAATTTTTCATAAAAGATGTAATAGTGGAAACTCTTTAGATAACAAAGGGCTGCAAACTAGTCATGAAAGTAGGTAAACTTGCTAGATGCAAAAATGGAACCCACAGAGGAAATATAGATTATAATAGAGGTCTATCCAATCATCTATAATAGTAAACCTCTTGTGATCAGTCACAAATGAAGCATTTCCACCATCAAAGGAAGCACTAGCGGTTTGTCGAATTCTTGGCTATTTTCAGTAGTGGAAATGAGAGAGGAAATCATAGACATTTTTGGGCTCTCTTGGGGCTTGTTTAGTCGTATCTTTACACAACGTAAAAGCACTTTCATACACTCAAAAATGCTTCAGTAATTTTTTGTAAATGTTTGATAGATGTTTCAAAAGCGCTTTACCCTACCACCAAAGGCTAAAAAATTGGCAAAGCTCCAAAATGAAGTATCTGTGGTTTTCACCATCAGGCTAAACAGGCCCTTACTACGATAGAGGAATCAATAGAGAAAACGAAAGTCATCTATCATTCAAACAATATTTTTTAACCGATTTCCTAGAGTCTATTTCAATGGTTATTTTTTCAACGGTGTTGTTTCAACTGGTTACAAACTTTTCTAAAGGTTATAACTGTAAAGTCTACTCAAAAGAAAAACTAATAAAAGCGTTTACATTATGCATTTACAAGAAACAAAAGTTTTTCTTTCAAACAAGTGATATCAGTCTTTATTGCAAATTTTCCTTAAACAAGTACACGTGTCATCAATAAGTAATAAAGTGAAAGTAGACATCATTCTCATGAGGACTATGGTTACCAAATACCAAATTACTCTAACCTTATGTTTTGTTTGAACAATTGAATGATTGAAATATAAAAGAAAAAAAATACAAACTAAATGGAAATCAAGAAGAGTATGGATCTACACATGTAGAGAATCAATGATTAAAGCGTCTATGGTTTACAATTTTATCAAATTAATCCTATCCAATTTCACCCAATATAATCAATCAATGTTTATTATTATGTTAATAATGAAATTTTCTTTTTTAATTGTTAATCTTTCTTAAGTAATAATAATCTATCTCAATTAGTAAATTTCATTTTCTTTTTTAATTGTTAATCTTTCTTAAGTAATCATAAGCTATCTCAATTAATAAATTTCATTTTCTTTTTTAATTGTTAATCTTTCTTAAGTAATAATAATCTATCTCAATTAGTAAATTTAATACATCTTTGTGAAATTTCTAAACTAATCAAGATGCATTAGAACAATAAATTCATGTTGTTACATAGTTCTCATATATATATCGATATCTCATGATAACGTTATGGTATTTAATCATGGTTTAATTTAGTTATCGCTTCTCAGCCTAAAATTAAATCATGTAAAAAGGATGCTCACTTAGGTTAAATACTGAGCTTAGATAATGAATACACCTTAAATTAAGTTGAACTAAATAAAACTAAATATTCATAATCTTACTTTTGTCCCTTTAAAGTAACACAACCTAAGAGGGGAGGGGTGGATTTGATTTATAAAAATCTGGAAAAAAAAACCCTTTGAAGATTAAACCCTCTTATTAGTTAATTAAATAGAATAATGCAAGTAAGAAGGCAATCGCGGTATAAATACATAATTTTATAGTAGTTCAAGATACCTTCTCTACTCTACTCTTTCAAGTACTATCCCTAGTGACTTGGTTTCCACTATCTCGATTGAATATAATACAAATTAGTGCATATAGCACACTCTTCTTGACTCCAACTCAAGGGATTGTATAACAATTAGTATCTTTGCATTCTTCTTGATTCTAACTCAAGGGGGCTTGAATACACTCTAGTAAATTGATTGTGTGACACACTCCAATAACCAGTATTACTCTTATTAATTTTGATCTCCAATACCAACTAAAGACATAAATTAAAAGTAGATGGAAGAAATAAAAGTTGCAGTTTGACAAGTGCTTCGATTTATGCACAGGGAAAGATTGAAAAAGCTTTAAATGCATGTTTTGAACACAGAGAGGATGCTTCTGAAGTGATAGTTAGTAACCTTGAATGTGGAATTTGAAGGTTGTGTACTTGAAGTTTTTTGTACTTTAGTTGCTTGTGAGTAAATGGAGATTAGGGTTGTTAGGTCCTGTAGACTTAGCACAATGCAAGAGGGGAGTGGTTAATGGGGTTAATAAAAAATTTGTTTAAACCCCTTTGAAAGATCAAGACCCTCTTTGCAGTTCAATGAACGAAATAATGCCAAAACTCAAATAATTGGACAACAAACTTAGATTTTATAGTGGTTGGAGTTATCTTCTCTACTCTACTCTTTCAAACACCCTTCTTATTGACTTGGGGTCTACTATAACATATAATGGATTACAAATAGTACACTCAATACTCTTCTTAATTCCAACTTAAGTGGGCATATAAATACTTAGTGTTTATCACTCTTTTTTGTTAGTCCCTTATATAATGGTAGCTTAAGAAGGCGGGGTTGTGAGTTGATATTTTAAAATTTTTGGCTAAAATAAATAATTAAAGTGCTGAATGAGTAAGTAAAACAGATTGCATAATACACAATACAAGATTTTTATATTAGTTTGGCCCTTCCTGGGTTCCTACTCTACTTATCTGAGTTAATCTCCTTACTAATCTAAGGTTCAACTAATACCTTGATCAACTTGATCAATTACAAATTGGTTTTATAATAAGCTCACTAACCAACTTATAAGTTTTCCAAGCTAACTAGAAACTTTCACAACTTGTTGGTTTTCCAAAGCTCACCAACAAACTTATATCCTTTCAACAAGTTCCCTACTTGCTTATTTCAATATATAAATACTAAGCACTCTGCTTATGTTACCAAACACTAAATCAAAGTGTATAGATTAATGCCTCTCACTTAGGCTGACTTATACATAAATTCAAAATTTTAAGTAAATAAATGAATAATAAGAGTGAAAGATTCTTAATTGAGAAGAGATTTAGACTTTTAGAGCTCTAACAGAGTTGTATCCATTGGAGTTGAACTTTTGAAGGAGGATTTTGAAATCTCTTTGTGAAACCTGCGATATTCAAATGATATTCAATCGGTTTTTTTCTTTTGCTTATGAATCTTTCTTTTATAAGTTGAGAGAGATTTTTCCGTTACTGACTTTGGCAGGCATTCAAATGTTCAAAAATATTTTTCTTTACCTTATCTTTTGTTTAATATCTGACTTTGCTGTAATCTAGTACCAATCTATAACTTTGTCCCTGACTTTTCCAAATGTTAACTTTCATATCAAATGCTTCGAAGTTTGTTCTTCAGATACTCCAAAGAAATGAGTGAACAGATAGTGTCTTGACTGATTTTGGGTAATCTGATTTATTTTCTTTAGATTCTCCGAAGTGATTATAATCCTTCTTAGTTGCGATAGTTCTTTGTAGAGAGAAGTTTGGATTTTTTTTAACTTTTCATACTTTCAAAAAAGTAATCTGAAGCTTTCTTTAACATCTCCAAAGCATGTCTGTTTACTACGAAGTACAGTTGAACTCACTCCAAAACATGACTCAAACTTCTCAAAAGCATATTTGTTTACTCCAAAACATACTTGACAATTCTGAAGCTTTCTTGATTATCTTCAAAGTACGCTATAACACTTCCGAAGCCAATTTTTTTTTCGAAGTATGCTTACGACAGCTCCAAAACTTGTTGTGAGGATTATGAAGCTTATCTTGCATTTTTCTTTGAAACTTTGAAATCTTCGAAGTATGCTATGGCATTTTGAAACTTATCTGAAGCTTCTCTATAACAACTCTAAAATGCGTTGTAATAATTCCGAAGCTTACTATTAGATCTTTGAAGTTTGTTTGAATTTCTCCAAGCCATGCCACGACAATTCTGAAGCATTAACCATTTTTTTTGAAGTTCATTGAGAAGTCTCCGAAGCAATCCAATTTGCTCCGAAACATGTTAAAATGATTTTGAAGTTACTTCTGTTGGCTCCAAAGTATGTCTTTAATACTTTAAAATTTCTATTTTCTTGATTTAAGTGTATGTGAAATTTATATGCTTAATTTTGAAAAAGCATTTACTTTGTGTCTTCCTTTTTTCGTCATAAAGGTTATTCTCAAGTTAAGTGTGAGTTAATATTTCTTCAACATACTTGAGAATAAATTATTATTACCTTAATATTTCACTTATGTCTTTGCTCATCATCAAAACATACTTGGTCAAGAATGTTCATCATCAAAATTAAGCTAGTTAATATGGTTCAACATTCTCCCCCTTTTTTACGATGACAAAATGGTGGGTGATATACCTTTCAAAACTTGTTTAGTAATAAATTTGAAGCAACTTATTTTGCATATATTTCAGAAAAATTTCAATTTACTAAATTAGTGTAGCTCCCCTGAGTTGATGCACATTATTTTACCTGCATTACATGTACTATAAATTTTTATTCTTGGCATATATCATTTTAGTTTATATCATATATCATCACATTTTTTCTCCCTTTTTGTCATAATCAAAAAGGTGGAAACAATTATCAAGAGTTATATATAATCATGTGAAAGAAAAAACATGCATATATATTGAACTTTTCAAAATTTCAGATATAATGTAGATACATCAGAGAAAATAGAAAAGAAATTACACTAGAGAAAAAAATGTAAAATACAACAAATCTATTTAGGTGGTTTGAGTTTTCTCTAGTAGGTCTTGAGAAAGACATCTTGAAGAGGTGGAAGAGGTGACTTGGGTTCAGAGGAAGATGTGGTGGGAGAGGGCTTGGATGTTCTAGCCTTTTTTGGTGGAGGAGGCGGGATGAAAAATGGATTCTTTGGAACTGCCACAGGAGGTTCATGTGTCCATGTAATGGCTCCACAGTCATGAACATAGATGAGATCAATTCTCTCTCAAAATGTTGGATCCAGCAGTTCTGGAAAGACTGCAGGAAGCCATTTCAAGAGAGCTTTTGTGTTTGCATTCATCCGAGCTTGATAGTTCTGATTGTACATAGTGATTCTCTCAAAAGGAGCCTTCTTGTACTCTTTGGGAGGTGGAATTCTAGGCTTCCTTTTTGGTTTTGAGGTGGATGACTGAGATGAAGAAGGTGATGGTTTTGGTTTGGGAATTGGTTTTTTTTTTTTGGTTTTTGGGCTGGTTTTGGTTTTGGGACAATAGGTGGTTTTTTTGTTTTGGTAGTGGAAGGAGGTGGTTTTCTGAGAGTTTTGGCTTTTGAAGTAGGTGAAGAAGGTGGTGGAAGAGGTTAACACCATGGTGGAGATTATATTTGCCTTATTCTATCTTGATCATCCATTTGAGGATATAGGAGAGGCAAATTATCAACAATGACCTCTAGGTTGCCATTGTTATAGAAGTGAATTCTTCTTTGGTGAAAATAAAGAATTTATGAGGACCTGATGGAAATGGAAACTCTTTTCTTAGAGGTTTTAACATTAAAAGCATTTGAAAGAGTTTCTTAGAGTAATTTTGAAAAATTGACTCTTTATCAGGGATGTAAATTTTATGGTTCTTTGGTGTGAAAGGAGGATTAGGAAGTGATTGAATTCTATGCAAAAAAGTTAGAATCCTTAAGTTCGAAAAATGATATTCTTAAGGAGATAGATGAATTGATTGAGAGAGAAACATCATAGCAACTTCAGAGTTGATTTTTATTTTACTTACAAACTCAGAGTCTGTCATCCTAATTGGATTAGATATACAAGAAGAAAATCAGAATTATAATCAACAACTTTTTTGGTGGAGGACTTTGTGGTGGATGATTTATAGGGGGAGTCCCATTCTGGTGGGATTTCCTCAATTATTTCAAGGAAAAATATTCCTGCTTTGATATATTCCATCAATAAATCCATGGGATTTGCGTATCATGATGGAATCCAGATATAATACAAGTGTGAGTGTTATCTTTTGTGGTTGGAACTGGTGGTGGTGGTGATGGAGGAGAAGCTCGTGTGTGTGGAAGGGGAATTTATGGAATGATGGAAGTTGAGTAGGTAGGTTGATCCACAGATTGATTAAACCTCTGGAATTATGAGGGATGATGGATATGGAAACATTGAGGGTGAAAACATCATTATAATGAGAGAGTTTGGTCTAGGTAGAGAGAAATGATGTGGAGGTGAAGAAAAATGAGTTGGAGATGGAGAGAAATGAGGATGAGGTGGTGAAGAGTGTGGATAATAGGTTTGACCTCTGAATGATTATTATCAGCTCTAAGAATCATGAAAGACATAATAGTGGTAAGAGTACAATATATTCTATTCATTTGAAGGGCTAGAGTAGACAGAAAATGTTCAATCATGGTTATTCTATCCTCTAGGTCCTTTGAGATAGGTTTTGGAGTTAAAATTGATGAGGTGGATAGTTGATCAGTATAAGAGGGTCTAATGGGTGAAGGGTTCTTATGGGGGTGTGTGAAGGTATTTCTGCTGCTGCTGAATCTTTATGTACATCTTGTCTCAAAATTTCTTCTACAATATCTTCAATGGTTATTCTTTGTTCTTCTATTCGAAGTTATTCTATTCTCTCAGCTTCTGCTTGTTCCTCTCTACTAAAGAATTCCTCTATTCCTTCTACTGATGGACTGATGAACTCTTGTCTTTCAATTATCTCTTCTTCTTTATGTAAGGAGAGTTTTGTCCTTATTTAGTAGCCTGTTCTGTAACAATGATATTATTTTCTCTTTCTAGACTTTCATCAGGTCTGGATCCTTTTAACTAAGTTGCTTTTCTTGTTCTTTTAGAGATCCAACCTTGTGCAGTATGCTGAAAGCCTATTCTTTTCAGAGCTTTTTCATCCAATTTGTTTGTGTTCCTTAGAAGCTCTTCATTCTCATTTGAGACATCTACTTCTGCTTCCTTGATCAGCTTAGTTAGCGCTATGCCATAAGGTAAAGGAAACCTTGTGGTTCTCTCGATCAAGTGTATATGGTCTATCATCAGTCTGGCCAGATTTAATTTTCTTCTATTCTTTATTGCCCATATGATTCTGGTATCTTTCTTAAATATATCTTCTGTAGCTCCTCTTCTAGGATATACATTATTCATAACACTAAGATAAGCTAGCCTGAGATTTGTATTCAAGTGACTAGCATGCAAATAATTCTCCTTTTCGTCTATTTCAGTTTCTGCTAAGTCTGAAAATAGCATTGCTCTTGAAGGTCATACAATCTTTTCTTCTACTTCAAAGAGATTGAAGCAATTCCTTAAACTTTCTTGGGAGAGTTCGATTTTTGTTTCTCCTATCCATGATCTTTTTGCTCTGGTGTTGAGATTATAGATTAGAGCTCTTACTAGTCTCGAATACAAACTATCTTTGTAACTCATATAGGCATCCTAACCTTGGTTTTTCAACCATTTAGATAAATCAAATTCTATTCCAAAGGTTCTAAAATTGAAGATTTTTTCTTTTATTATCCTCCCGTCCTTATATCTTTCTATAAATCTAGAGTAATTAGAAGAGCTATTCAGAAAGATTACCTCTAGTGTATTAGTTTCTCGTCTTGCCTTCTTGGTTGCTCTTTTCTGTGAAGAATTTTCTCTTTCCTTTCTCTTGCTTTTTGCTCCTTTTGTTCTCACCATTTTGATAGAATGTTCTAGGTTTTTGGAAAGAAAATGGGATTTCTAGGAGTGAAGTTGGAGAAGGCAGGAAGGTGGACAGAGAGAAATGAGACTTAGATTTAAAAGAAGCAAGAAGATAGATTGTCTTCTTTGAAATTGGGGTATTGGGAGTTCAGAGAAGAAGGGTTTAGGTTTCTGGAGAAGTTTTGAATGAACTTTGTGCTTTCAGATTTGTTTTTTAAAGATTTCTGAAATACTAAAGTGCTTTGGCTTCGGATATGCCAAACGAGATCCTTTGGAGGGGATTATTTACTTTGGGGTTTCAGTTATTTTGAAGCATTGCTTTGGAGGCCTTTGCCGATCTTCAGATGCTTTTTTTTATACCTTTGGAGACTTTTTTTTGGGGCTTTGGAGACTCCGAAGTCAAAAATCTAACTTAATTCTAAAGCATTGTAAAATGGATTACAGCTTTTAGTGTACTCATTAATTGTCCTTTTGATCTGCTAATGCATATTTATTTATGTATCATTACCAAGATAGATAATTAAATATGCATTAAAATACTTTTCATTCTACATGTACATAGATACAATCTTAACCTTAGTTTCAGAAAACAAACATAACATCATCAAGGTTTTCAACAAATCAAGTTCAGAATGAAAGAGAGAATGATCACTCGAAGGAATCTATTCGAGTTCATTTTCTTAAGGAGCAGATAAAATAGTTAAAAGATGAATTATTTTATGTGATAAAACAGTTAAAAGAGGAATTATTTTATGCTAGAGGATCTAACTATAATGTTGATCATCTTCTGACAAAAGGATGTGCAGTACATGGCAAGGTGATGGATCACATAAAGAAGTTTGAAGAAGAATTTACAGGGCTAATCAGCATATTGAGGAGCTGGAAGCTGTAGTAGATGTTCTTGTTAATTAATTTTTTAAAAATAAAGATGTTATTATGAATCCTTTATTTAATGAATTATTTATTTTATGTACTTGGATCTAGAATACTTAATTCTCATCTTATCATGTTGAATCTTTCTTCTGGTAATGGTTTTATGAAGATATCTGCTAGTAGATTTTCTGTTGGAACAAATTCTAAGCTAATGTCATGATTTTGAACATGGTCCCTAATAAAATGATGCCTAATTTTTATATGTTTAGTTCTGGAATATAGAACTGGATTCTTGGTTAGATTTATAACACTAGTATTTTCACATTTGATAGGTATATTAACAAAATTAAGGTAAAAAACTTTTAATTGTTGTTTCATCCTTCGGATCTATGCACAACAACTATCAGTTGCTACATATTCAGCCTCAACAGTTGATAATGCAACTGATGTTTGTTTCTTACAAAACCATAAAATAATTATGCTTCCTAGAAAGTGGCAAGATCCTGAGGTACTCTTGCATCTACTTTATATCCAGCAAAATCTGGATTTGAGTAACCTATTAAATTAAAATCTAAGCCTTTTGGATACCATAATCCTAGATTAGGTGTATCTAAAAGATATCTAAATATTCTTTTTACAGCAATAAGATGTGACTCTTTTGGTTTTGATTGGAATCTAGCACACAAAATACTATATCATCAATATATACTTAAACTATAAGAATATCTTTTATTGCATGCTTAATGAAGAGTGTAGTATCAACTCTGCCTCTTGAAAATCCTTTTTCAATGAGGAATTTGCTTAACCTTTCATACTAAGCTCTAAGAGCTTGTTTTAAACCTTAGAGGGATTTTTGAAGTTTGAATACATGATCTAGGTTATGAGGATCTTAAAACCCAGATGGTTGTTCTACATAGACCTCTTCAATAATAAATTTATTTAAGAATGCACTCTTTACATCAATCTGATATAACTTGAAATTCATAAAAGATGCAAATGCAAGAAGCATTCTAATAGCTTCAATTCTTGTAATAAGAGAATATGATTCTTAAAAATCAACACTTTCCTCCTAATAGTACCCTTTTGCTACTAATCTTGCTTTATTTCTTACTACAATTCCATATTCATCTAGTTTGTTCTTAAAAATCTATTTAGTTCCTATTACAGATTGATAATTTGGTCTTCGAACAATAGTCCGAATATTATTTCTTTTGAATTGGTCTAATTCTTCTTGCATAGTTGAAATCTAGTTTTCATCTTCTAAAGCCTGTTCTATGCAAGTTGGTTTTATTTGAGAAATAAAAGCAAAATTGCCACATACTCGGTGATAAGAAGATCTAGTTCTAACTTTTTCATATACATCACCAATTATCTGACTTTTAGGGTGATCATATATAAAACTCCAATCTTTGGAAAAAATATCATTACCTTCATTATTTATCTCAGTGATGAATGGTCCATTGTATATTTGTTCTTCATTCATTTGTATTTCTGAATAAGAGGGTTCCCCTTCTTTGTCTTGTATTTTCATTTTCTTAACTGAAGTTATTAGTTCACCTATCTCAATATCAAAATTACTTGTTCTTGCCATCTCTTGCAAGGATCTATTTTTCCTTTTAGCTACTCCATTTTTTTGAGGTGTTCTTGGTGCGGAGAAAGTTTGAAGAATTCCATTATTTTCACAGAAATTAGTGAATCTATGGTTTTCAAACTCTCCCCCATGATCACTCCTAATGGCAACTATATGAGAGCTTTATTCATTCTATACACATTTGGAAAATACTTTAAAGAATGAAAAGGCTTCATCTTTGGATGTTAGAAACATTACCCAGGTAAATCTACTAAAGTTATCTACAATAATATATGCGTAATATTTCCCTCTAAGGCTTCTTGTTCTTATTGGACCAACAAAATCCATATGTAATAACTGAAGAGGTTTGGTTGTGTATACTTCTTTGTTTGATTTGAATGATTCTTTTGCTTGCTTGACTTTCATGCAAGCATCACATAACTTATTGTCAAATTTGAGTTTTAGTAAGCCAACAACTAGATCTTTATTATATAGTCTTTCAATCTGATTCTTGTTGGCATATCCCAGTCTTTTATGCCACAACATGGGTTCATTTTCATTAACAATAAGACATTTGACTTAGATATCACATAAAACTACCGAATTCATATTTTCATGTCTCTTTCCAAATACTACAACTGAATTTAAACTATCTAATATTGAACAAGTATGAGATTCAAATACAACTTTAAACCATTATCACAAAATTAACTTACACTTAAAAGATTGTGTTTCAATTCTTTTACTAATAAAACATTTGAAATTATAATAGAAGGAGGTTGCCAATTTTACAAATTATAACCACTCTACCTTTTTCGTTATCCCCAAAGGTAACTGTTCCTCCATTTTTAGCTTTTAATTCTGTGAACAACTCCCTTTCTCCTATCATGTATCTTGAATAACCACTATCAATGTACCACCTACTATTCTCTGTGGCTCTCAAACACACCTACAGTAATGAAATTAAGCTATAATTTTTGGTACCTATTTAGGAATGGGTCATGGTAGGTTAGTAGCAGGTATTCATTATTTTTAGATATTACTAATCTATTTTTTGGATATATATATATATATATAGTTGCATTTACTACTTTAGCAACTGTTTTAGGAATCCAAATCATATTTTGTTTGAGTTTTAATTTTCTTTTGTGAATTTTCTTTCTTTGGGTTCCCATATCTTTCTTTGTTTTAAGTTTGAATAAGGTAGTAGTTAAGGTTCTTCTAAGAGCATGATTTTTTACTTTAATTTGCTCAAGTTTAATATTTATATTTAGATCAGTTTTAAGCAATGTATTTTCTTGTTTTAATTTGGAGCATTCATTAATTATTTTTTCAAGTTCTCTTTTAGTTTCCTTGTGTTTTGCTTTTAGTATTTTGAAATCTGAATGCAGTTCTTGTAATAATTCTTCAATATCAGAAATTTCAGGTTTCGAATTTACCTCATCACTATGGATAGCCATGAAGCTTATTCCTGTATGATGTTTTTCTCAATCCTTTTCTTTAGAGCTGAGTGAGCTCAATTGAGCTTCATTTTCTTCTTCTTCTTCACTTGAGTTTTCTTGCATCATATTTTTCAGTATTTCCTATGCAGCCATAACTTTCTTTTTCTTTTCAAATTTTCTACTATTAGAAATATTCTTTTGGTCAAAGTAAGAGTTATACCTTTTCTTCTTGTCTTCTTGCTTTTTATCTAGTTCTGGGCAATCAAACTTCATATGCCCAGGCTTGTTGCAGTTGTAACAGATTGAAACTTCCTTTTTCTTGTCTTTACTCTTGAAGTTCTTGGAATTATTTCAAAATCTTTTCTTCCTGAACATGTTTCTAAATCTTTTGGTTATCATTACCATATCCTCATCATCTTTAGAGGTTGAGGCATCTTTTGAAGATTCTTTATTTTTTGATTCTGCTTGTAAGGCTATTACTTTCTTGCCTTTAACTTCATCTAGTGCTCTTTGCTTCATTAGTACTTCACTAGTAGAGACAGTTCTTTACCTTAGCATCACTTTCTACTACTTTTATATCCTCTACAGTGTATTTGTCTTCAGTGTTGATAACATTCTTTCCATTTTCACTACAAGCTACAATTGGTAATCTGTGGTAGTCAAGAAATTTGTATTCTCATTTTCCAATACCCGTGATTTGTTCCATTAAATAGAGGGGGTTTGAAAGTAGATTGTCCTTCAACAAATGTATTGTGGAACATATCAGCAATTTGAATCTCTTCACAAGTTAGTATACTAGTAATCAAAATTTAACCAGTGAAGCCTGCTCAGATACCACTTGTTGGTCCCTTATACAATGGTAGCTCAAGAAGGGGAGGGAGGGGGGGTGAATTGAGCTTTTAAAACTTTTGGCTAAAATAAATAATTAAAGTGCTGAATGAGTAAGTAAAACAGACTGCACAATATACAACACAAGATTTTTATAGTAGTTTGACCCTTCTTGGGTTCCTACTCTACTTCTCTGAGTTAGTCTCCTTTACTGATCTCAGGTTCCACTAATACCTTGATCAACTTGATCAATTAAATATTAGTTTTACAATAAGCTCACCAACTAACTTACTGAATTTCCAAGCTAACCAAAAACTTTCACAACTTGTTGGTTTTCCAAAGCTCACCAACAAACTTATATCCTTTTAGCAAGTCCGCTACTTACTTATTTCAATACATAAATACTAAGCACTCTCTTGTGTTGCCAAATATTGAATTAAAGTGTACAGATTAATGCCTCTTACTTAGGCTAACTTACACATAAATTTAGAATTCTAAGTAAATAAATGAACAATAAGAGTGAAAGATTCAAACTCCTTGATTGAGAAGAGATTTAGACTTTGAGAGCTCTAACGGAGTTGTATTTGTTAGAGTTGAACTTTTGAAGGAAGATTTTGAATGCTCTTTGTGTAACCAATGATGTTCGAATGATATTCAATCAATTTTTTTCTTTTGCTTATGAATCTCTCTTTTATAGGTGTAGAGAGATTTTTCCGTTGCTGACTTTGACAGACATTCAAACGTTCAAAAATATTTTTCTTTACCTTATCTTTTGTCTGGTATCTGACTTTGTCATAATCTAGTATTAATCTATAACTTTGTCACTGACTTTTCCAAATGTTCACTTTCATATCAAATGCTCTGAAGTTAGTTCTTTAGATACTCCGAAGAGACGAGTGAATAGATAGTGTCTTGACTGATTTCAGATTATCTGATTTGTTTTCTTCAGATTCTCCAAAATGATTATAATCCTTCTTAGTTGTGATAGTTCTTTGCAGAGAGAAATTCAAATTTTCTTAAATTTTAATGCTTTCAGAAAAGTAATCCCTTTGAAGCATGTCTGTTTGCTCCGAAGTATACTTGAATTCACTCTGAAACCTGACTTCAAGTTCTTTGAAGCATATTTGTTTACTCCGAAGCATACTTGATAGTTCTAAAGCTTTCTTGATTATCTCGAAAGTATGCTGTAACACTTCTGAAGCCAAAATATTTTTTCGAAGTGTGCTTGTGATAGCTCCGAAACTTGCTATGAGGATTCTAAAGCTTGTCTTACATTTTTCTTTGAAGCTTTTCAATCATCTCTGAAGTATGCTATGACACTTTGAGACTCATCTGAAGCTTCTCTATAACGACTCTGAAATGCATTGTAACAATTCCAAAGCTTACTATTACATCTCCAAAGCTTGTCTGAATGTCTTCGAGCCATGCTACGACAATTCCGAAGCATTAACTATTTTCTCTGAAGTTTGTTGAGAAGTCTCCGAAGCAATCCAATTTGCTCAAAAATATGTTAAAATGATTCTGAAGTTGATTCTATTGGCTCCCAAGCATGTCTTCAACACTTTAGAATTTTTTTCTTGATTTAAGTATATTTGAAATTTTTATGCTTAATTTTAAAAGAGCATTTACTTTATGACTTCCTTTTGTTATCATAAAGGTTATTCTCAAGTTGAGTGTGAGTTGATATTTTTGCAACATACTTGAAAATAAATTATTAGTACTTTAATATTTCACTTATGTTTTTGCTCATCATTAAAACATAATTGGTTAAAAATATTCATTATCAAAATCAAGCTAGTTAACATGGTTCAACATTTTTGATTCCAGCTTAAGTGGACTTGGATACAAGTTAGCAAAGTGATTTTTAGACACACTCCAACAATTAGTGTTGCTTTTCTTAAGTTTGGCCTCTAGCACCAACTCAAGAGAATCATAAAAATAAGAAAAGAAAGATTTTTATACTTATCTAGAGTGTTTCTCTAATGCAGCAAGGGAAGACTTAAGACAACTTTGAATACAATGAAAGATGCTTCCTAGAAAGTAGTTGAGAGCCTTTAAAGAGTAGCTGAAGGTTTTAGCTTTGAAGGCCAAGATAAATGAAGATTGGAGCTCATTAAATGCTTGCAATAGTTGCTTTGAATGTCTTATCTTTGCTCCTTTTATACTCAAATTTTAATTTTATCCATTAGAGGTAGGTGGAGTTCATTTAATGCAAAAGAACATTTGAATTTCTTACCATTGAGTTCTACAATCTCTATGGTTGATGACTCAGTAAAGGCATTTCATGACTCAGCCTTGAAAGAACGAGTTGATGGTTATTTTAGAGGCTGGGTGATTTTTTAGAGTCTCTGAAGTAATAACTTTGGAGGCGTGACTCAACATTTTCTAAACCTGGCGGTACATATGCTCATTTATTTTTGTAGTTTAGTGCTTCATCACGAATGCTTGGAGTCACCATTACTTCATAGCCTTTGAAGTAAGTTTCGGAGCCTCTGAAGGTTGGGGCTTGTACACTGCTTCATGATTGCTTGGAATTGCCATTGCTTCAGAACCTGTGAAATAATTTTAAGAACCTCTGAAGGTCGAGGCTTTGCAATTTTGTGCTCCTTTAGAATCGACGTCTTTTGTAGTGTCTTAGGAGTGTGTTTCAGACCTTATGAAGCTGAGTTTCAGAGCATTTGAAGCTTGTCTTTCACACTCAGATTGGTTCTTTTGAATGCTAACCTACCAAAGTCCATCACTTATCCTTTGACGACTTCACATGTTCGTAAGTCATTTTGCTTGCCTCTGAAATCCTTTAAGATGTATCTAAACATACTTTGAAGCATTTCTACTCCACTAAAGCACCTCTGAAGATGATGATTCTTTGCCACACCATTATTCAAAGTCTTTGAAGCTCGACATGATCTAAGCTACGTTCTAGCAGTGTTCTTTAGATCATTTGAAGCTAATTTTTAATGTTTTGAAACCCCTTTTAGTGCTAATTCTTTAGATGTCTATGCTTTCTCTTGTGTTCAACATTTGAAGCAACTTGTTTCTTTCATTTAGTGCCTGAACATATTTTAAAACATTTGGTTCTAACTTTCATATCGTTTGAAGCATGTTCTAAAACTTTCAAACTTGATCTTCAAAACTTCTGATGGTTCAATAAGCTCTAAGCTTCACCTTTGAGATCCTCTTATTAATATAGATGCATGGTTTTGATGATAAATAAAACTTTGATTAAAGATTATGTACTAATGGTTGTTGCTAAGATTTCAATATGCAGAATCAAGTTGCTGGTCTTGAGAAAAATGAGCACAGAAGACACATTACATAGCATCAAGGCTTGAGCGAGTAAAGAATCAAAAGACGAAGTATTGTTATTGACAAAGCATGAATAAAAAAGATTCAGTTGTTTCCATTCATCTGTCAAGTAGAAGATTATATCTGATGGATGCAAAGTAGTTTGCATACAATAGACTTCATTTATCATAAGCAAGCCATAGTTAAGCCAATGGTTGTTTGATGAGAACAGATGAAGGCAAAGAAGTGAAGATCTTCCAGTAGAGCAATGAAAGGATCGTATGGACTTCGTCTATTATAAGTGAGCCAATGATCGTCTACTGTTAATAGACAAAGTGAAGAAGTAAGGATCTATGACATAGTGAAAATTTTATCTGGTGGAGCAATAGAGTTTTGTCTGTTCAAAGCTAAGCTCAACAGACAACCCAACAGACGAAGTTGTGAAGAAAATTCATCTACGCCTTAAAGCTTAGTTTGTTACATATAACAGACAACCCATCAGACGAAGCAATGAAAGAAATCCATCTGAAGAAACAAGACATCCATGCTTTTATAGTTCAATAGACAAACCACAAGATAAAGTACTAAAAAGGATGATTCGTCTGCTAGCACTGGAAAGGATGATTCCTCTACTACTTACGAAAGATAAACCAGAAGAGAAAGGAACTTTGTCTTATGAACATTTGGATAGATACTTTGCCTTTCATAAGTAAAAGATGAGCAACGATCAATACGAATCATTGGTCTTCGCTCAGCATTAATAATGCTCTTTCCATATTAGTGAAAGAGTCAGCTATTGTAGCAATACCTCGACCAAAGCTTATTAAGAAACCAAAAATCATCTTTTTCAAGGTCTGCACTACAGGGATTTCAATAAACAAGGATTAAGCAAAAGTTAGAAAATTGAAATGTGCTAATCAAAATGGTCTTCTGTCATTATTGGAGCTCACCTACCATAAATGACTGAAATTTAAAGCAGTTATAAATGAAGCATCATTGGAGCAGGAGGAAGCAACCAAGTATTTACAAAATCATCCAAATCCTCTTGAGAGTATTTACTGATCAGAGCCAAACCTTTTGCTATTCTTCAAGAGTCAAGAGCCTTGCATTCAAATCTTTCTCAACTTTCTTTGGAGGCTCACAACCTTCTTTGGGAAGATCATTTACTTTTGCATTCAATTTTTAGAAACCTTCCCCTATGCTTATTGAGAAATACCTATGCTTCAACTTCTGATATTCATTCTTTGTAAATTCCTTGAGTTAGTAGTAGAGACTAGACCCAAGTTAAAATAAAGTGCTAAAAATAAATGAAATAAATCACACAATACAAAGATAAAGGTATTTTTGTAGTGGTTCAGCCTAAGCTGGTACCTACTTCACTCTTTGATTCAGTCTATCCTGTTGCACTCAGATTCTACTAATAATGATTGGTTTTCCTGAGCTTACAATAAACTCTTACAACTATTGATTTCCAAGCTCATCAATAAACTTATACACTCATTGGTTTCCAAGCTCACCAACAAGCTTATACACCAATTAGTTTCTGAGCTGACCAACAAATTTATACAAATAGCAGGTCTCTCTACTCACTAGAGCAAACTGACAGAAAGAAAGCTTGTACAACTATATGCCTCCTTCATAGGCTAATTGTACAATGATTAAATGAAAAATCAATGAATGTATAAAGCAATAAAGCCGTTGAAATAAAACCCCTGAAAGTTATAGACAATTGGGCTTTAAATGTAGATCTACAATCAACATGTTTGAATTGAGATTGTGTAAGAAAAACTAGAAACATAGTAAATGCTTTTTCTCACTTATCTTTCTCAACTTTTCTAACTTTGAACGATTTCTTATCTCTCCTTTTAATATAGATTTTGAAAATTGCTCATTGGAGAAGACAACGTTCATTAAATGCAAGCGAATCACTAAGAATTTTTGACCATTGCGCCATTCTCTTAGCTTCATACTATTTGAAATAAGCATGTCTTGAATGGCAAAGAAAGCTATTGGGATTATTGTATGATTTTGATGTAATGAAACTTGTCTGAAGACTTCATTTATGCTAAAGATTCTTCTAATATAGGAACCCTTGGTTAATGTAAATGCGTGGTTTTGATGACAAACAAAACTTGATTAAAGATTATGTACTAATGGTTATTGTCAAGCATTTAGTATGCAGAATCAAGTTTAGGCTATATGGACAAAAGAACACCGAGAAGAATCAAAATATATTCAAGGTGTCAATCTATTTGTCCAAATAGACAGGTGCTCATAACAAATGTAGCTCCTAAGACGAAGTGTCACTACGGACAAAGCTCAATATAAAAAGGAATTAACTGAGTCATTGCTTGTCTATCAAAGTGAAGTTCACCTCAGATGAATGCAAAACAACAAGCATGTAATAGACTTCATTGGTCATAAGTAAGCTACAGATGAATAGCTTAGCAAGTCAATGATCATTTGTTAACTCAGACAAATGAGTTCATCTGATCTAATTAAGCCACAAATGAATAGCTTGCTTTGTTTGGGTGTATGAGAAGTCATTTTCATTTGCACCTCTACAATTTATCTGTTACTTACCATAGACAAAGTAGAAGATGAACTGCTAGAAAGATGTCTTTGTCTGTGCCTCTACAGTTCATCTGTTACTTGCCATAGACAAAGTAGAAGATGAACTGCTAGAAAGATGTCTTTGTTTGTGCCTCTACAGTTCATCTGTTACTTGCCATAGACAAAGTAAAAGATAAACTGCTGGAATGATGATTCATCCACGCTAACTTGATTCACCAGTCACTCGCTGTGGACAAAGTAAAAGATGAACAACTAAAAAGATAATTCGACCATGCTAACTGAATTCATCTATTACTTGCCACTGATAAACTAAACCGTTGGACTTCATCTAGCATTAATGAGACTCTTTCTAAATTGATGAAAGTATCAGTCATTGTAGTATCTCTTTGACTGATACCTATTAAGAATCAGGAGATCATCTTCTCCAAAGTTGATGTTGCATGCATTCCAACAGATGAGAATTAATTAAAAGACCGAGTATTCACATGTGCTAATCAGAACTGTCTTCTATCATTAATGGAGTTCACCTACTACCAATGGCTAGAATTCAAGCCAATTATAAATTCAACATTGATGGATTAAGAAGACAAGAAGAGGAGAGAAGAATAATCGAGAAAAACATTCAATCCCTTCTTGAGAGAAATTATTGAGTTGATCTATAAACCTTCGCCATCTTTCATGAATTGTGAGCCTTGCATTCAAACCTTTCTTAATTTTCTTTGAAGGTTCCAAACCACCTTTCGGGAATATCATTTGCTTTTGTATTTAATCTTTAGAATTCTTTTGGTGTGTTTATTGTGAAGTGTCTGTATATGTGCTTTAACTTTCAATATTCATTTATTATAATATTCCTTGAGCTGGTAGTTAAGGCTAAACTCAAGAAGAGTTGTGATTGTCTAGATGCAAACAAGAGCTATTTATTTATGCCCCCTATTGTTGGAATTTAGAAGAGTGCTAGGATCATTGTTTTTACACCCCCTAAAGTTAGAATCTAGAAAAGTGCTGGGACCATTATAGTCACACCCCTTAGAGATGGAATCTAGAAGAGTGCAGGGTGCACTGATTGTGTTTTTGCTATTTTAGATAGTGGAACCCAAGATACTAATAGGAGAGTGTTCTTGAAAAATTTGAATAGAGTGTTAACTCGAACCACTATAAAAATTCTTGTGTTTTATTTACTTATGTGTTGATTAAGTGCTAAAGAGATGTTTAATCCTAAAAAGGTTCAACAAAATTTGAAGTACCCAATTACAACACCCAAGGTGTTGAAACTAAGGTTGAAAATTTTCACATTTATGTATAGTGATGAAATAAGGTGATAAACATGTATTTTATGAGGAACTGATTCAGACATTTATGTACTTTTGGTAAGTTATGAAAATTGTATAAGTATAGTTATATGCGAATGGGTATATAGTATAATTTTTGAGGAAATAAGGATTGATGATAAGTTTTCTTATTTTTTAATTTGGCAATATGTTATGTTTTGAGAAGAATTAACAAGGTCTGAACTACATATAGGTTCATTGTGATTTCACAGATGGCTTTATGATTAAATTGTTAGTTAATTACGGAATATTTTTGATCATTTTATGTTATTATAATGTGAAAAAATGATGGAAGTAGAAATAAATGAGGAAAATACTGAATTTGAAAAGGGGTCATTTGTGATCAATATTTGACATGAATAATGGCATAATTTGGAAAATTATTCAACATAATAGTTATACATCTTCAAATTTTGTTTCTAATGAATTAAGAATCACATAATTTTGATATCATATGAGAAAGTTATGAGAAAGTTATGATCAATGTACATAAACTACTTTATAAAAGTAAAAAGTACCAAAATTACCAAATTGGGTCATTTATTAAAAATTTTGACATATACGGGGGTTGATTTAGAAAACATGGTTGACATGAAAGTTGTAAATATTGAAGTTATTTTCCTAAAAATTTAAGAATCATATCATTTGGATATCATATGTGAGAGATATATTTAATTTATTGATACAATCTCTTGTGCCAAAATTGAGGCCGTGGTACCAGATCATAAGAAGGGCAAAAGGGGCGCGGGCAAATGTTTTTGGCGCTACCGAGATAGAATTTGGGGTCGCGGCACTGGTGGCTATTTTAAAGTTGGAAATCTAACTTTTTGAGATAATAATTGTCATTCTTTCTCTAGTCCGTCCTATTTCTTTTCCTATCATGCCCTAGCCCAACCTGATTTCTTGTTGATCTAGCTAGGAAATCATCTTGCCTAGCTAGATAAACTTGTGATATTTCAGTTAAACCTAATTTCAACCATTTGAACCATGAAAAATAAAAGAAAAATGGAAAAAAGAGTTGATTTACTCTAAACGAATGGAGCTACATAGAGTTGGGAACTTGGTCCTTCATTTGGGGAGGAAGGCTACGCCCGAAAGTGGAGGTAAGCTCAATTTCTCAACTGAATCCCTGATTTTTTATTTCTAGGTTTTGGGAATAATGGATTTTTGAGGATTAATTGATATATATAATTATGAATTCATGGAGAAATGATTTAATACAATGATTATTGTGATTCGGCATGAGAAATTGAGAATTATGCAAAGCTAGGGTTTTGATGAATAGTGAAATTTGAGAATTTTTATTATTTTGTGAAATTTTCATGGTGTAAATGATTAATTTCATGATTATGATATTTTGAGACTTGTATGAGGTGATTGGTACCAATGAAATCGAATATTTGATTATGCCCTAATTAGGAATTAAAGAGGGATTTTATATTTGGGCTATGTGAGCCATAAATTGATTGGATTGAATGTCTAATGAGATGATTATTAGAGTTAATTGCATGCTAGTTATGTTATATGATAATTGTGTATGGTTGGAAATGGAATTACTTATGAACTCTTGTTGAAATGTTATGATTTACATTGCGCCTATTAGCCAATTGATAAAATTTTCAAATGAGAGATAAATTGAGTTTGATTACAACCCTAACCCCCTTATAGAAGAGAAGGAATGATTAGTCATTTGAGATTGTTGCTCTATATAGGATGATCTAAGAAGGATGAAAAGGCATAGAACTGCAAAAATATGGTTTGGAGCTAAAGGTCTGAAGTAAGAAGGCCCCCTTTTTGGTTGAATATATGGGAATTTACCCATTTATTTGAATCCAAGCTTGTATGTTTTGCTTAGGGATAGTGGATATCCCATTTGTTGCAAATATGTATGTTTGGATCCCGTGATAGTATGATTGGTGTTTATATTAGTTTGTGAAGGCTTAAAGGTTATGGATAGTGAATATCCTTTTAACTGAAGTTATTAGTGTTTGGCTTATGGTGAGGTTCATGATGTGAATTGAATAAGTATCTTATGATACTTATTCTTGTGTATGGATTTTTATTTGTTGGGGACAAAGAATACCCTTTGATTATGATGGATGTTGTATATTATACAATGGACATTGTACTATATGTGAATGTTGGGCATAATTATATATGTTCTAATTATGATCATGTTATGCTTTTGGTTATTGATTATTGCTATTTTAACATGCCTACTTACAGAGTTGCTCGGACTCACGCCTTCTTATTTAAATTTTTAGTGGACAATTCAAGCAAGGGAGTTATGGAAGATGTTCTTTTGGTGGTTGATGGTGTGATAGAACGGGATAGGAATCCCATTTGGATAATTGTATGATGTGTTATCGGGATTGGAATCCCATTGTGAAATTGTATAAAATTAAAAATGATGTATAAAGTGAAGTATTAGCATATCTTACTAAATGATATGTTTTCCCTAAGGTGTAGTTCTGTCATGGTGTGATACACATTTTGGGCTATGGGTAAGTTAGGCTAGTGAGTTATTTATGATTTGAGTGATAATTGTTGAAACTTCAGTTTTATGTATGATTTGGAATTGTAAAGATTGATGTTTAGAAATTTATTTGATAAATAAATATATGTCAAGTGTTGATCTTGATATTTTTAGGGGAGACTCTATCGATTTTTTGGTAGAAATCTCATTAAAAATTTGTAAATTTGGAAAGAATTAGTAGAATAAAATGGGATTGGAGCACCCCGACTCTAAAAGTGAGGAAGTTATAGTAAAAACAAAGGCAAATGATCAGGGTAGTTCCTCGAAAGGTAGGGGGTGACACCAATTCACCCATCCCCTCTTGGATATTTGTTTAAGCTTTGGGACCAACAAGTGGTTTCAGAGCAGACTAGATAAACACATGTAGTGATCCAATGACAAACACATCTTCCCCTTCTCAGATATTCACTAAGGGGCAATCATCTACCTGGTCGCCCTTATTTGATGTAACCAACTTTGCTTACTAGAATTTTGGAACTAGAGGATCATAGAGGTAGAAGAAGCAAATGATCTAAATGTGCTTCTGGTCGATGATCTTCTCAGCTCACTGATGTCACACAAGCTAATCAAAAGTAAGAGAGATGAGCCAATAAAGCAAAAGAAAAGTATTACTCTCAAGGTTACTAAGAAAAGCGGTTGTTAACCTGCATTACAATCTAAAGATGATATGACCATGATAGTTAGAAACTTTTGAAGGTTTGCAAGTAGCAACAAAGACAGCACCTCAAGGAGACAACCTAAACAACAAAAGAAAATGACTAAAAGAAAGAGAGATCTACCCACATGCTATAGATGTGGAGGGATCGGACACATGTCTCCAAATTATCTTAATGAAGAAAAAGTGAATGTGAATGAGAAAGATGAAATAAGAGAAAAGAAATATTTTAAGAAGTCATCAAGAAATCAAGCCAGAGAAATGTACATGAATGATGAAAACTCCTTAGACACAAGTTCAAGTGAGAAAGGTAATAATGAAGTTGGAAATCTTACAAAAATATGCTGCATGGTCCACATGAAGAAATCAACAAACTAAATCTCCATCAAAGTGTAGTGCACAACAAAGCTAGAAGCGGATTTAAACTCTTATTACTCTTATAGTTTTAAATCTTCAAGTTTGAATAGTACTTATGCCAAATGTAAAAATTTTGATGAGTTATAACAATCATACAACTCTCTCTTCAGTGCGTTTGAATCACTTGACTAGAAATTTACTCAAAAGAAAAGACACTTTGATGCAATTGTCAAAGTAAATTTTATTCTGGTAGAAAGAAATCTATCTCTTCACAAAGAGGCTGAAAATCAGAAGGAGATAGAGATAGTAAACAATATGTTAAGTAAATTCTCCAATCCAGGAGAATTTGTTGCTAAGTTTATGAGAATGAATGGTCAAACTAGTAAAAAGGGACTTAGTTATGATCATTCAGATGATGAAAATTCACAAAAATTTACTAACTGGTCCAAGCGTATGAGCCTCACAGAAGAAAGGCAAAATTGTAGAAAAATTAGGATATCCTTAGGCAAAGAAACCAACAGAATATAATGCACCAAGCAGAATTTCAAACACTTGCTATGTTTGCAATAAAATTGGACTGAAAATGTATGATTGCTATGTCAAAAGGATGCAAGGAAAAGATGAACAAAAATGAGATGAAAAACCCAAGGATTATGCACAATCTTCCACCACCCACAATTCCATAACACTATTGAACCTAATACTTGGGTATCAAAGAGGTAAGAAGAATATTTGCTTTGAATGCAGGTAAGTTTGAAAGCTATGTTTAGTAATTTCAGGTTCATGGACAGTAGTTGCTCAAGACATATGATCATGACAAGAAGCTGTTCAAAGAATTTTTGCCAATAAATAGAGGAATAGTTGCATTCGGCAACAATAACAAAGGTCTCATCAAAGGAATGTGTAAAATTTATGATTTTTTCAATGCATGTATAGATGATGTATTATATGTAAAGGGACTTAAGTACAATTTATTAAGTATTAGTCAATTATGTGACAAAGGTCATCAAGTTGTGTTTGAACCATCTGCATATAATGTATTCAATATAGACAACAAGCTATTATTTAGCAGAAAGAGGTATGAAAATATTTACCTTGTATAACTAGATAATATCATTGGAAAATGCCTAATTGCAATTAAAGATGACTCATGGTTACGACATAAAAGGATTAGACACATCAAAATGTCAAATATTAAATCTTTGTAGAAAATGATCTCATGATTGGTCTACCTAAACTAAATTATAAAAAAATTTAGATATGCAAATCTTGTCAATAATCAAAGCAGACCAAAGTGTCCTTCCATCCTAAAATTGATGTGTACACATCTAAATTTCTAGAATTATTACATATAGATCTTTTTAGACCATTGAATGTTATCACTCTTGGAGGAAAGAGATATGTATATGTCATTGTGGATGACTACTCTATATTCATATGGGCGATTCTCTTGACTAGCAAAGATTAAACATTTTTAATGTTCTCTACATTTTTAAAGCTAGTTCAAAATAAGTAACAAATTTCAATTGTGTCTATCCATAGTGATCATGGTGGTGAATTTGAAAATAAAAAATTTAATAATTTTTGTGATGAAAAAGGAATTCACCATAGTTTCTCATCCCTCAGAATTCTTCAATAAAATGGAGTTGTGGAAAGAAATAATCAAATAATTTAAGAAATGACAAAGACCATGTTGAATGAGAGTAAATTATCCAAAAAATTCTGAAGAAAAGTAGTAAGTACAACTTCCCTGTACTAAATAGGGTTAACATTAGAGCAATTTTGAAGAAAACTCCATATGAGCTTTGGAAAGGAAGGAAACGCAATATCTCATATCTTTATTCCTTTGGATACTCATGCTATGTGTTGAACAATGAAAAAAATAATCTTGGAAAGTTTGATCCAAAAAGTGATAAAGTTACCTTCCTTGGTTACTCTTTTAATCGTAGGGCATTTAGAGTATATATTAAGAGAACACAGACTGTCGAAGAGTCTGTACATGTTAAATTTGATGAAGTAAATGTAACCTTGTGAAAGGAGTATGATAGTGATATAGATGAAGCTTCAACTAATATGAAGAAGCTCAAATTGAAAGATCAAGAAAATACCACAAAATAGAAAGATTGCAAAATTCAAACAATGAGGAGGAGGTAAGTATAGGTAATATAAGTAATGTTTCCTTTCAACCTTCCACTGATTTGAAATTTATTAGTGCTCATCCTAGAAATTATAGGTGATGTCTATAATGGTGTTAAAACCAGAAGAGCCATGCAAAACATTTGTGGCCACTATGCTTTCATTTTTATAATTGAGCCCACTTGCATTGATCAAGCTCTAAGTAATGAAAACTGAATCATTACAATGGAAGAAGAGCTTAACTAGTTTGAAAGGAACAAAGTGTGACAATTAGTTCCAAAACCAAAGAACGTTGATGTAATTGGAACTAAATGGGTATTTAGAAATAAACTGGATGAAAGTTGATTGGTTGTGAGAAATAAAGTAAGGCTAGTTGCTAAGGGGTATTCCCAAGAAGAAGGAATTGAATTTGAAGAATCATATGCTCCTGTAGCAAGATTAGAAGCCATTAGAATGCTACTTACTTTTGCATCCTATAAGAATTTTAAATTTTTTCAGATGGTTGTAAAGAGTGAATTTCTAAATGGATATCTAAGTGAGGAAGTCTACATAGAGCAACCCCCTAATTTTAAAATTGTTGATCAGCCTGATCATGTCTATAAGCTCACCAAAGCATTATATGGTTTAAGACAAACTCCAAGAGCATAGTATGAAAGGTTGAGCAAATTCTTAAGTGATCATCAATTCCAAAGAGGAAAGGTTGATACTACTTTATTCATGAAAAATGTTAGCATTGATATCTTGATAGTTCAAATTTATGTAGACAACATTATATCTAGTGCTACTAATGAGGATCTCTGCCAAGACTTCTCAAAGATCATGCAAGCTGAATTCAAAATGAGCATGATGGGAGAATTGAACTACTTCTTTGGATTGCAAATCAAGCAAAGAGATGATGGATACTACATTTGCCAATCAGAATACACTAGAGAAACATAGAAGAAGTTCAAAATGGAAGGAATTAAAGTAGCAATCACTCCAATAAGCTCATCAACAAGGTTGGATAAGGATGAAAAGGCTAAACTTTTAGATCAAAAGCTACATCAAAGTATGATTTGATCTCTTCTTTACCTTACTACATCATGACTAGATATTCTATATAGCATATGCTTATGTCCTAGATTTCAATTCAGTCCTAGAGAGTCTCACTTACTGCAGTGAAATGATTTTTTAAGTATTTAGTTGACACACCAAATCTATGACTCTATTATCCCAAGGGAACTGGTTTTGAATTAATTGGATATTCAGATGTTGATTTTGGGGGATATAAAGCTGATAGAAGAAGTACTAGTAGAACTTGTTAATTTCTAAAAAATAGTCTGACATCATGGTCTCTAGGAAACAAACTAGTGTTTCTCTTTCTATAACAAAAGCTGAATATGTAGTAGTTGGATGTTGTTGCGCTCAATTGCTTTGGATGAAATAATAACTTCTAGATTATGGACTGAGCTATAGAGACATATCCATTAAATATGATAGTATTAGTGTCATATGCTTGACAAAGAACTCTATCTTACATTCTAGAACTAAGCATATAAAAATTAGGCATCACTTCATTAGAGATCATATAGAAAAACATCACATATGCTTAGAATATGTACCCATAAATACTTAACTAGTTGACATTTTTACTAAGCTACTGCCTTTAGAAACATTTTGCAACATTAGAAGAGAAATAGGCAAGACCACTTTGAATGATGAAAATGAAAATCTTTAATGATTCTATGCTTGAAATTATACTATTTTGAGTTATTTTTAATCTGGCTCGACTTCGTCTCAAATGAAGTAAGTTGTCATGCCCAACCCTAGGGCCCATGCGTTTCACTATCCCCTTGCCATTTTCTTATTTCTAAGGAAAATATCTATCAAAAATTTGGTAGAATCTTCCCTAAATTATAAGTATTTAAACCTGATATAAATTAATATAGAACTCTATAATTTTCATAATCACAAAATAATCATAAAATAACCACATCAATAATAAATTTACATTCACACCCACTACTATAGACCCAAGATTGAAATCGTATCATGACGACAATACACTTCCTCAAATCATACTGATAATTAAATTACTATGACATGCCATTACACCATATTAAATATTAATTACAATTAATACAATTATACAAATTTCCATTTATACAGGTACGTAATGGGATTCTAATCTTGATATTCTATCATACCATTTAAATGTCTTCTACTCTTGCTCACTACTCCCAATCCACAGTTGGAATTCTTTACCTAACTTGTCAGCTAAAAAAAATATAATAAACAGGTGTAAGTCTGGGCAACTTAATAAGTAGGCCAAAATATAAAGTAATAATTAATCATAAATCACATGTTCCAATCCAGAACATGTATTTATTTTAACAATGAAATCACCCATATATATACACTAATGAATACAATGTATACATCTTATTTAGAGACGTAAAATATAACATTCATCAATTTATGTCAATACAAACTACCCATGCCATTCAGGCGTATAATATGACAAGTTATATCATTATTGAATTATACATTACCATGCAGGCACCTCATACCATACCTGTGCCTTTCAGGTTTAATCTCATACCCATGCCATTTAGGTGCAACATTCAACCCTTATGTCACATCCAACTCTTGGAATACTTTTCATAAATATATATATATGATCATTCATTTATCATATATATTATTCAAATCATGGGATAATGCTTAACCCTGGCAATCAACAATCTATACATTCATGTCATCTAAAATATATTAACTTACTCTACACAAGGGGATCTTTGTTAACCTCATCCAAACAAGCATTACAAGCTATCTAAATTATCAATTTATGCATAGTGTCAGGATAGTCTTTATTCCTTTTATTTAGGCATCCATACACAAGAATAAATATTACTATACATAAAATAGGAAATACTTTCTATCCCAACTATCACTTATTCATATCATAATATTAATTGATCATTACCATTCAAGGGATACTCACTATCCCAACTATTCATAAACCATTAACTTTTGAAAATGTCGAGATAATCCAAGTCACCAAACAATACAAACATGCCCGACAATAAATAATGGGATATGCTATATCCCATCCATGCATTCAGCAGTCAAGCCTACTTACCTTATGATTCGCAAAATTCCATAAGTCTTTGAGTTCTCTAGCTTTTCCTTTATTCTTTGTTGGTCCTATACACATAACGATTTCCAGTTATTCACAATCACAATTATATCATATCAATGAGTTACATTCACAATACACTATGTTAACACTTTTCAGGTTATAACAATTACATCACTTTCCTCATGGAAAGATATCATCAAACATGTACTTAATACTAATTACATTAAGGTTCCTCGCTAACATTTCACAAGGAACTTGTTTCCTTTCAACATGTACTCAATATACTCATGGAAAGCAACTCGATTAAGCTTTGAATTCGGTCAATTCATGACTCACATAGCTCTTACAAAAAATCCTTTTTAGACCCCATAGGTCATAGCCCAAAATTAACTTTTCTACCTTTAAACAAGCCTTAAACCACCATAATCTGTCTTAATCCATTTTCTTATGAAAATTTCACATAAAATATAAAACTCCCCAAACTTCACTATTCATGAAACCCTAATTTTACATAAATTGTAATTTCTCACACCAAATCACTATAATCAACCCATTAAATCATTTCCGTAATGAATCTATAGCAATATATATCATTTTCTTCCCCAAAATCCATTATTCACGAAATCTACAAAACCCTAGATTTCCAAATTTATGAATTTTGGTTGAGGAAAGATAACTTACCATACTTTTTAGGTGTGGTTTCCTCCCATGGACAAAAATCCACACTCCATGCTTCAAATAGCTCCCTTCAATTAAAGAAAATCGATATTTTTTCCATTTTCTACCATTTAAGCTCTCAAAATCTAGGTCTGGATGCATGCTCCATCTAAACCTTCTTTTTTTCAAGCTAAAATCATAAGATTTTGGAGTGTATAAGGGCTGGGGAAAGAGGGTAGGGCATGGGGAAGGGAAAGGGGAAGATAGGAATGAAAAAAGTCAGATTTCAGGTTTAAATAGACAGCCCACCAACTTGACTACATTGGCCTGTGCCACGGCTCAGCTTTCCTATGCAGTTGCCCCTTCATGCCAAAGCTATGTTATGACGTTGAATTTCTAAGCTGCGACACTGATTCACTGCCCCTCTTTTTAACCTTGATTTTTCATCCTTTTTCACCCTTCTTTCACCCATTTTTTTCATCATTTATTTGGCATAAAAATAACATAAAATGTTCTAAATTTTTACATCAATCAACTTATAATCATGTTACACATGCTTAAACTTACATACTTACATTTCACTCATGTGAATTTCATATATACTTAAATTATTTCATTTCAAAACACATTACTTCACCTTAATTTGCAAGCATAATTTTACTTTTATAATTTTACTAAAGATAATTATAATGCATTTTAATACCTAATTACTTAAACTTTAACACCTTAGGTGTTACATAAGTTCATTGGCCCTCTTGTCTCAAACACAGTATTTATTTGAAGTTATTTCTATACATTGTTTAATTCCCACTTCGTCTGAATCATGGTTTCCAAGGTCGCATACACCTTGTTTTCTTGCTACAATCAATTTATAGCTATTCATATCACATCGAACTCTATCTTTAGCAAGACTTATTCCTTCTTTCTTGAAACATCATATTAACTACCTAGTATTATTCCCATATCAAGTCTATTTTTACCCATGACTCATAATCCTTCTCTAACCCACCAAGATGAAGCACCTCAGGGAAGGGAGTTTGGGAAGAAGATAGAAGGAAGACACACGAGTGGTGGAAATTGAAGAATCAAAGGATGTTTCTTTACTTCTCTTGGAGGGATGATGCTACTTCTGTTTGTGACAATATTAACTACCTAGTATTGTTCCCATATCAAGTCTATTTTTACCCATGACTTGCAATCCTTCTCTAACCCACCAAGATGAAGCAACTTAGGGAAGGGAGTTTGGGAAGAAGATAGAAGGAAGACACCCGAGTAGTGGAAATTGAAGAATCAAAGGATGTTTCTTTACTTCTCTTGGAGGGATGATGCTATTTCTGTTCGTGACAATATTCCACTCCACCGATCTAGTCAGCAGTATCTCTCTTCAATATATGGCTCTCAAGAAAATGATTTATATTTCACTCAGTTTTTCCTAGATCCAACTTCATCATTAGTTGGGGCAATTGAAGAAATGGGAAAATGAGGCTCTAAATGCCTCATTATCATCTCCTTACCCTCTTTCTCTCTTTGAAACTTTGCATCACTCACTTTGATACAAAGTTCTCCACCCCCCCTTATCCAAGGTCTCACACACAACCTCTCCTGCACTTAGGTTGTTGGATGAGCTGTTTCTTTAAGTTCATAACTTTGCTTGTATTGTAATGCAATGAAATGGTTTGATTGTTTTTATGTTACTTTTTTCTCTGTGTATTAACCAATACTTGCTGTAAGTGATATGTTTCTTTTTTATTATGATAAAAAGGGGGAGAAAGCAAAAATTATCTCAAGGGGAACATAAAAAATTAGAATGCATAATCTTGAATTAATTAGGGGGAGAATACATATATAAACTAGTTAGGGGAGATCATAGATAATGGGATAAAAAGGGGGAGAAAGCAAAAATTATCTCAAGAAGAACACAAAAAATTAGAATGCATAATCTTGAATTAATTAGGGGGAGAATACATATATAAACTAGTTAGGGGAGATCATAGATAATGGGATAAAAAGGGGGGGAAAGCAAAAATTATCTCAAGGAGGACACAAAAAATTAGAATGCATAATCTTAAATTAATTAGGGGAAGAATACATATATAAACTAGTTAGGGGAGATCATAGATAATGGAAACTTATGGAATGATTAAACCTTGTAAAATATTTTCATCAGAATGCATACATTCAGGGGGAGATTATCTTTTTGAGATAATTTTTAATCAAGCTTTGTTATTGTCAAAAAGGGGAAGAATGTTAGTATAAATGCGTGGTTTCGATGACAAAAAAAACTTGATTAAAAATTTATACTAATGGTTATTGTCAAGCATTTAGTATGCAGAATCAAGTTACAGGCCTTACGGAGAAAAGAACACAGAAAAGAATTAGAATATATTCAAGGCATCAATTTGTCTGTCCAAATAGATAGGTGCTCTGAACAAATGCAGTGCCAAAGGCGAAGTGCTGCTACAGACAAAGTTCAAGATGAAAAGGAATCAACTGAATCATTCTTCATCTTTCAAAGTGAAGTTCGTCTCAGACGAATGCAAAACAACTAGCATATAATTGACTTCAATTATCATAAGTAAGCTACAGATGAATATTTTACCAACCCAATGATAATTCATCAACTCAGACAAATGCAAAACAATAGAGTTCATCTGATCTAAGTAAGCCACAGATGAATAGCTTACTTTGTCTGGGTATATGAGAAGTTGTCTTCATCTGCACCTCTACAATTCATCTGGTACTTGCCATGGACAAAGTAAAAGATGAACTGCTAGAAAGCCATCTTCATCTACGCCTCTACAATTCATTTGTTACTTACTATAGATAAAGTAAAAGATAAACTGTTGGAAGGACGATTCATCCATGCTAATTGGATTCGTCTATCACTTACCATGGACAAGGTAAAAGGCGAACTGCTAAAAAGATGATTCGTCCATGCTAACTGTATTCGTCTATTACTTACCATGGACAAACTAAATCATTGGACTTCATTTAGCATTAATGAGGCTCTTTCTACATTGATGAAAGTACCAGCCATTGCAGCATCTCTTCAACCAATACTTATTAAGAATCAGGAAATTATCTTCTCTAAGGTCAGCACTATAGGCATTCCAGCAGATGAGAATTGATTAAAAGACAAAGGATTCAAATGTACTAATTAGAACGGTCTTCTATTATCAATGGAGTTCAACTACCATCAATGGCTGGAATTCAAGACAGTTATAAATCAACATTGATGGATCAAGAAGAGAAGAGAAGAATAATCGAGCAAAACATTCAATCCCTTCTTGAGAGCAATTACTGAGCCGAGACAAAAGCCTTTTACATTTTTCAAGAATCACGAGCCTTGCATCTGAACCTTCCTCGAATTTCTTTAAAGTCTCCGAACCACCTTTTGGGAATATCATTTACTTTTGTATTTAATCTTTATAATTTTTCCCTATGCTTATTGTGAAGTGTCTATATAAGTACTTTAACTAACGATATTTATTCATTATAATATTCCTTGAGCTGGTAGTTGAGGCTAGATTCAAGAATAACTATGATTGTTTGAGTGTAAACAAGAGCTATTTATTTATCCCCTCTAAACTTGGAATCTAGAAGAGTGTTGAGAGCACCGTTTACGTCCCCTGAAGCTAGATTCCAGAAAAGTGCTGGGAGCACTATAAACATGCCCCCTAGAGCTGGAATCTAGAAAATTGTAGGGTGCATTGATTATATTTTTACTATTGAAGATAGTGAAACCCAAGACACTAAAAGGAGAGTATTCTTAGAAGAGTGGAGTACAGTGTTAACTCAAACCACTATAAAAATTTTTGTATCTTATTTACTTGTGCATTAATTGAGTGATTGGATTGGTTGCTAGAGGGACGTTTAATCCTAAAGGGGTTCAGCAAAATTTGAAGTACCCAATTCACCCCTAACCTCTTGGGTATTTGCCTAAGCTTTAGGATCAGCAGCTTGAAATGTAAAAAGATATGCTTTAAATATATGCACTTTATAAGGATATCATTTAAACAAGTATATAAATCTTGATATAAGTCTAAATAGTTTAGAAAAAATGGAAAATCATCTTGATCTATATTGTTTTCAACTTTCTTTACCATTTCATAATGCCTTAGATCATATGCTAATGTGCTTCAAAATAGATATCTTTTTAAATGAAAAGGAATTTGCTTAAATGAGTATATAGATACAAAATCATGATTTAAAGTACATATACATATTTTATAGCTAATGCAAATCTTATAAAGACAATTATATTATGATGAAAAATATCAAATTAATAAAGTAGCAAAGTATAAAAATTTTTAAGAGTAGGAGTGCAACCACAGTGATTTTGCTATATTAAAATGCTATAGTACCACTATAGTAGCTGCGATAGTGAACTTTGGACAAATCTCTCCTAACTTTGAGTGAGGTCTGCTACAGTAACCTACTACATTAGCCTTTGGACAAATTTTTGGGTAGATAAATTTGTTCTAGACAAAATGTTCTATAGTGCCTGCTACAGTTGCCTTTAGACAAATTGTTGTGGAGATAGATTTGTTTCAGACAAAGCATTCTCTGCGAGTGCTACAGTAACATTGCTATAGTAACACTACTAAAGTAACTCTTGGACAAACTTTTTGGGAGAAAGATTTGTCCAAAATTAAATCTGGACAAAGTAATTGTCCCTATGAGTGCTATAGTAATGTTACTATAGTAACTTGCAAAAGTAAAAAATTATTATTTTCAAATCGTTCCATTTTTGACCAATCATCTTCTTCTTCGCTAAGAATGAGGTTGTAAACTTTTCAACAATTAAGAACCAATCAAAAGACAACGGATCTCAATGTGAGAAAACTTCAAATAGTCTTCTACATTCATACTCCTTCCAACCTCCATTTTTTGCATTCAATGAAACCCATCTTCTCCAATGGTCAAGTTTTTGAGAAGAGCTATTTAAGGAGATGAGCTGGGACATTTCAAGAAGTTACTGAATTCACATTGAAGATTTATTTGAGCTTTAACCTTCTTATCCTCAAAGCAACTAAAGGCCAAAGAGCTTAAACCTTCTTCATTCATTCAAGAGCTTCAACTTTCCAAATCTTCACGACCTCATTTTTCGTACATTAAGGGAAGAGTTGCTACAACACAGAGAGCTACTTAAATCCTCAAGTCTTTCCTTGAGATTTCATTGAGATATCTATAAAAGTGTGCTTTAAACTTCTCTATCTATTTTTTTGTGATTGCCTTGAGCTGGTAGTTTGGAGCAGACTCAAAAAGAGCTATGACTGTTTAATTATGGACAATAGCTACTTTATTATGTCCCTTAGAGCTAGAATCTAGAAGAGTACTAGGAGCACTATGTTCATGCCCTCTAGAGCTAAAATCTAGAAGAGTGTTGCAAGCATAAAATGTTTACACCCCTTAGAGATGGAATCTAGAAGAGTACTAGGAGTACTGTGTTTATGATCTCTAGAGCTGGAATCTGGAAGAGTGTTGGGAGCACTGTAATTATGCCCCCTATAACTAGAATCTAGAAGAGTACAGAGTGTACTATTGTATTTCCATTACATGAGATAGCAGAACCTAAGGCACAAGAAAGGTGTGCTCCTAGAAGAGTGGAGTAGGAAGGCTGCCCAAGCCACTATAAAAATAATGTTGTTTGTGTATATGTTATTTCTGATTGCTTTACTTTCCTTATGTTTTATTGCTTCATTATTTATTTCATAATTGTATTCCACACAAACATGAAAAGCAGGAAATTGATTTAATAGGGTTAAGTAATAAATTTTTATAAATTCAATTCACCCCTCCTGTCTTGGGCTAAGCGATCCTACGAGACCCAATAAAAGTTTCATCAGAATTTCAAGCTATAGTAGCTGTTCACAACTTTGGTCTATCTAAGGGCTTTGTGTAAACGATTCGGACTGGCTTCATTCAAAATACTTTAGTCTGTTTAAAGTAAATTCCTTAGACTATTTGAAATGGCATATAATACATAACCACGCATTTGAACTTCAACTTCGTCTGAAATTTGTTTGACAATGTTCAAAATAAAATGTTAGTGCATCCGAACCTTACCTTCAAATCATTTGAAGTTCGATACTTTATCTTCTTTGGACATTTGAGGTAATAACTTCATTATGTCTGAAAATCATCTTAGGCTTTTAGCATCATGGGTTTATACTGTAGCATTTCTGAAATTGGCTCCGCGTCTGAAACTGACTTTGCAATGTTTGAAGCATCATGTTATCTATCTTAAGCATATTCTGAAGCTTTGATTGCATTCAAACTTAGGCATCTGGTCTTATTATTTTTAGTAGCGTAATGCATCTTGTCTAAAGCATGTTTGAACTTGCTTTGGAGCTCTTAAATGATATGAGACATATCCTTCAACCATAGATTGGCCTTGGAACCTCAAATCATACATCTGAAACATTTTTAGATCTGATTCTTCCATCTACAGTCTTTATTCTTTAGACACTCTGAACTTCTTCAAATTTTGAGTTTATTCCTTATGATTTCAGACATGTCCCTTGCATCTGAAATTCACTTCTAAGTTCAATGTCATTCTCTCTTGAGCATTTATATTTTCTTCCATTATTTGATGGATCTTATCTCTAATATGTTCCTGTGTGCTCTAACTTAATTGAAGTTATTTCCCTAATATGTTTTATATACTTATTACTACACACATAGGAAAATAACAATCAATACATAAACCATTCACTCATATGTTTTTATATATCATCAAAACTCATCTGACTAAACACATTCATTATCAAAATCAAGCAAAATAAAGGAGGTTTGGATCATAACTCTTATGTAGCTCTTTGGACTTTTTGAGTTTTATTTTGCAACTTTTGAAGCTTTGAAAGCTCCCCCTGAAGCTTTGCCATTTAAGTTCTAAAATCACTTATCTATGGCATCTGAATTCTTCTTTTTCTAATAACACTTTTTTGAAATATCTTAGCTTCTTCTTCTAGTATATTCATGCCTTCTATTCTATGTTAGTGTAAATGTATAATATAAATGCATAATTTTAATGATAAACAAAACTTGATTAAGTTGTACTAATGAATATTTGTCAAGTGCTTGAGTATGTAGAAAAAGGTTACAGAAGCATAAAAAAGTACAAATAAAGTTTAACGTTTTAGGAAAAAAAATAGGAGAAGGAAATAGTAGCTTTGTATCTTATTGATAGTCAGATGCATCGTATAAATGAAAAACTCAAGACAAAGATGAAGCAAAAGATTGATCGTCTATGCCATAAGGACCTATCCAAAGTATGTCATATTGACAACCTGGATAAAGCCAAAGACAAAGCTACAATAAAAAAATATGTTTGTCCACTATCTGGAGATCGTCCATATCAATCATGAACAAAGCAATGTGAAGTAGAAGTTTGTCGGAAGCTTCAAGGTAGATGCCTCGGACAAATGCATAAGGCTATGAACAAACTAGAATGGAAATGAACTTCATCCAAATAATTAAGGCAGAGACCTCAGACAAATGCAGAAGAAAAAGGCAGCTTTAGACAAAGTAACAGTTCAATGATTTTGTCTGAAACTTACTTCGGGTAAATGTGATGAAGCACGAAACAAATCAGAACAAAAAAAATTCATTGATCGAGAATGGTTAAGTAGAGTTTATCCTAAATTAACTTTGAAAAAGTAACAGTTCAGTGGCTTTGTCAAAAACTTACTTTGGGTAATGGAATGATGCACTGGATAAACTAAATCAAGAGAATTCGCCCAAACTTAAAGCCTTCTTTCCGAAACTGTAAAATAGACAGTGCTATAGACATTTTCTCACCCGATGCTTACCTAAAGCAAAAATTCATCTTCTCACTCGAGGCAAGGATGGCGTTGCAAACATTCCAGCTAATGAGAATTAATTAAGGAGACACTGATTTTAAAAGAGCTAATTAGAATGATCTTCTATAATTAATGCATGTCACTTACTACCAATGTTTGGAATTTAAAGTAGATATAAATGGAGCAACACTGGACAAAAAAAAACTTTGAGAGGAAAAAATATAGATTTCTCATTCTGTTTAAAACTACAACCTTCATTTATCTTTTAACTAAGCTGAGAGCCTTTGCACTTAAACCTTCTGCATCCTCTCTAAAAGGCCTTGAACTACCTTCTGGGAAGATCATTTACTTACACATTTAATGTTTCAAATTCTTTCCCTAACCTTACAGTGAGATACTTGTAAAGTGTGCTTAAACTTTCACATCTTTTTATCTCTGTAATTGCCTTGAGCCGGTAAGTGTTGACTAGGCTCAAGAAGGGATATGACTGTCTGAGTGCAGACAAGTGTTACCGAGTTTACATCCCCTAGAGCTGGAATCTAAAAGGTGCAGGGTGCATTGGTTTACTCTCCCCAGAGCTAAAATCTAGAAAAGTACTGAGAGGATTGTGTAAGCCCTCTAGAGCTAATCTAGAAGAGTGATGGTCAAATTATAATTCCTCACAAGTGCATGAGTGTATAGTAGTATAGTATGCTAAGCAAGGGTTGATCCCACAGAGAACTATCAAACTGATTCAATTATGTCTAGTTACTAAAACTAAGCTGTCCTAATTCAACAAGATAAATTAAAAACTAAGTGAATAAATGTGTAATGTAAGATAATGAAAAACAATGACATTGAGTAACATAAAAGAGAATTCAGGTTGTAAGAGTTTCGAGATCCGACTTCACTACTCAAGGTTACTCATTATTGTTGAGATGTTAGTGTCAATTCAGCATCCTGGGTTCATTATATCCATTGTATGATTATTACCGTTAGGAATATAGGTTTAAATCATTTATTTTCTGTCAAATATACTATCTAGCTTGATTTTGATGATGAACATTCTGTACTAAGTGTTGATGATAAACAAAGCCATGAGTGAAACTTTAAGGTATTAACAATTTATTCTTAAGTATGTTGCAGAAACATTGACCCATACTCAACTTGAGACTAACCTTCATGATAATGAAATGAAGAAACAAAGTAAATGCTTTAATAAAAATAAGTATATAAATTTCATATATATTTAAAATAAGAAAACAAAAAGTTTAAACTATTCAAGACATGCTTCAGAGCCAACAGAAACATCTTCGGAGTCATCACAATGCACTTTGCAGTAAATTGGACTGCTTTGGAGTAGTCACATGTGTACCTTAGAGTAAATAAACAAGCTTTGGAGTCATCACAATGTGCTTCAGAGTAATCACAAGCATACTTAGGAGTCAACGGTAAAGCTTCGAAACTATCACAGCATACTTTTGAACCAACAGGGAAGCTTTGGAGTTATCATTGCAAGCTTTGGAATCAACATGCTTTAGAGTCTTCATGAAACATTTGAAGTTGTTACAAAATACTTCAGAATCAACAAGACATACTTTGGAGTTTATCAGGTAAGCTTCAAAGCTATGAATATACACTTTGGAGTTAATCAGATATGCTTTGAAATCTAGGAGTCACATTGCGAAGTAAACCAAACATGTTTCGGAATCACAAAGTTAAGCTTTGGAATAAACCAGACCTGCTTCGGAGATATCAAAATACACTTTGGAGTCAGCAACCTTACTTTGGAGTCATCAAAACCTTACTTCGGAGTCAGCAAGCAAACTTTGGAGTAGTCGTACAGTACTTCGGATTCACCTTCACCTTTTATAAAGCATCAAAGGCTTGAAAATTTTGAAATCCTCCCTACAAAGAGCTGTTGCAAAGGGAATGGTTTAACGTCACTTTGGAAAATCTGAAGGAAATAATTTAGAGCATCTGAATTCATTCAAGACATTATCTATTCACTCGTCACTTCAAAGTAACAGAAGAAGCCACTTCAGAGCCTTTGATACTCATGTGAACATTAAGAAAAGTTAGCAACAAAGTTTTAAACCAATACCAGATTGCTGCAAAGTCAGACATCAGACAAAGTGTAAGGTGAAGAAAAATATTTTTGAACATTTGAAAGTCTGCCAAAGATAGTAACAAAAAAAATACTCTTTGCCTAATGGCTACAACTCTGTTAGAGCTCTCAAAGTCTAAATCGCTTCTCAATCAAGGAGTTTAAATCTTTTACTCTTATTGCTTATTCTTTTACTTAAAATTTTGAATTTATGTACAAGTCTGCCTTAGTAAGAGGCATAAATCTATACACTTTATTTTAGTATATGGGAACATAAGTAGAGTGCTTGGTGTTTATGAATTGAGATAAGTAAGTAGGGAACTTGCTAAAAGGATACAAGTTCATTGGTGAGCTTTGAAAATCAACAAGTTGTAAAAGTTTCTGGTTAGCTTGGAAAACCAGTAAGTTGGTTAGTGAGCTTGTGGGAAAACCAATGTGTATTTGTTCAAGTTGATCAAGGTATTAGTGGAACCTGAGATCAGTAGAGGAGACTGACTCAAAGAAGTAAAGTAGGAACCTAGGAAGGGCTGAACCACTATAAAAATCATGTGTTGTGTGTTATGCAATCTGCTTTATTTATTCATTTAGCACTTTGATTATTTGATTTGACCAAAAGTTTTAAAAGCTCAATTTACCCCCCTGTTGAGCTACCATTGTTTAAGGGACTTACAAAGTGGTATCAGAGCAGGCTTCACTAGTTAAATTTTGATTACCAGTATATTAACTTGTGAAGAGATTCAAATGGTCAGCATGTTCAATAATACATCTACTGAAGGATAATCTACTTCTAGACCTCCTTTATTTGATGATATCAATTATGAGTATTGGAAAATGAGAATGCAAAATTTCTTCACTACCACAGATTACCAATTGTGGCTTGTAGTGAAAAATGAAAAGAATGTCACTAACACTAAAGACAAATACACTTCGGAAGATATATAAGTTGTAGAAGGTGATGCTAAGGCAAAAAACTGCCTCTACTGTGCATTAACTTCTTCTGAGTTTGAAAAGATTTCTACATGCGATTTAGCTAAGGAAATTTGGGATAAACTTAAGGTAGCACATGGAGGTACAAATTATGTAAAAGAAACTAAAATAAATCTTCTAGTGCAAGAATATGAAGCCTTCTCTATAAAGGAATCAGAAAATATTTCTGAAATGTTTGGAAGATTTTAGAAAATCACTAATAGTTTAAAGAACTTAAGAGAAAAACACGAAGAAACCCAGTAAATAAAGAAAATCTTGAGATCTCTGCCTAGACATTGGATGCCTAAAGTGACTGCTATACAGGAAGCGAAAGTTCTAACAAAGGTGATAGTAGAAAAACTCATGGAATCGCTCATGATCCATGAAGTCATAATGAAACAAAAAGCACTACAAGTAGTCAAAGGTAAGAAAACATTAGCTTTGCAAGCAAATTTAGAAAATAAAAAATCTTCAGAAGAAACCTCAACTACTGAAGATGACGAGGATATAATAATGATAACCAGAAGATTCACAAACATGCTCAAGAAGAAAAGATTCGGAAACAATTCCAAAAACTTCAAAAGCAAAAATAAGAAAAAGAAAGTTCTAATATGTTACAATTACAACAAGCCTAGGCATATGAAGTTTGATTGCTTAGAACCAGATAAAAAGTAAAGAGACAAGAAGAAAAGTTATAACTCTTACTTTGATAAAAAGAATATTTCTAATAATAGAAAATTTGAAAGAAGAAAGTTATGGTTGCATAGGAAATGCTGGAAAATATGATGCAAGAAAGCTTAAGTGAAAAAGAAGAAAATGAAGCTCAATTCAGCTCACTCATCTCCAAAGAAAAGGATCAAGAAGAATATCATCCAGGAATAAGCTTTATGGCCATCCATAATGATAAGGTAAATTTGAAACTTGAAAATTTTGATATTGAAAAATTATTAGAAGAACTATATTTAGATTTCAAAACATTAAAAGCTAAACATAAGGAAACTAAAAGAGAACTTGAAAGAACAATTAATGAATGCTATACTCTTAGAAGAACCTTAACTACTACCATATTTAAACTTAAAATAAAGAAAGATATTGGAAAATAAAGAAAGAAAAATTACAAAATAAAATTAGAACCCAAACAGAATATGATTTAGATTCCTAAAACAATTGCTAAAGTTATAAATGCAAATATATATCCAAAAAATAGATTAGTATCATTTAAAAAATAATGGGTGCCAAAATATTATGCTACTAAGCTACTTGGACCCATTCCTAAATGGGTACCAAAAGTTCTAACTTAATTTCATTACATCATGTGTGTTTGAGAGCCACAAAGAATAGCAAGTAGTATATTGATAGTGGTTACTCAAGATACGTGGCAAGAGAAAGGGTGCTGTTCATAGAACTAAAAGCTAAAAATGGAGGAACAGTTACCTTTGGGGATAATGGAAAAGGTAGAGAGGTTAGAATTAGTAAAATTGGCCAACCTCCCTCTATTATAGTTCCAAACATTTTACTACTAGAAGGATTAAAACACAATTTTGTAAGTATAAATCAATTCTATGATAATGGTTACAAAGTTGTGTTTGAATCTCATATTTGTTCAGTATTAGATAGTTCAAATTCAGTTGTAGTACTTGGAAAGAGATATGAAAATGTATATTTGGTAGATTTATATGATATCCGAGTTAAATATCTTTTTGTTAATGACAATGAACCCATGCTATGACATAGAAGGCTAGGACATGCTAACAAAAACCCAATTGAAAGATTATATAATAAGGATCTAATTGTTGGCTTACCAAAACTCAAATTTGATAATAAGTTGTGTGATGCTTGCATGAAAGACAAGCAAGTAAAAGAATTATTCAAATCAAACAAAGAAGTTTACACAACCAAACCCCTTCAATTGCTGCGTATGGATTTAGTTGGACCAATAAGAATAAGAAGACTTGGAGGGAAATATTACACATATGTCATTGTAGATGACTTTATTAGATTTACCTGGATAATGTTTCTAACATCCAAGGATGAAGCTTTTTCATTCTTTGAGGTATTTTCCAAACATGGATAGAATGAACAAAGCTTCCAAACATGGATAGAATGAACAAAGCTTTCATATAGTTATCATGAGTAATCATGGTGGGAGTTTGAAAATCATAGATTCACTAACTTTTGTGAATATAATAGAATTCTTCAAACTTTCTCTGCACTATGAACACCCCAACAAAATGGAGTAGCTGAAAGGAAAAACATATCATTACAAGAGATGGCAAGGACAATGTTGAGTGAATATAACTACCCACAGTATTTTTGGGCTGAAGCAATAACATAACATATTATATTATTAATAGAATCTTCGCTAGATTTAAACTCAACAAAACTCTATTTGAATTATACTATGGTAAGAAGCCAAATATTTCATATTTTCATATTTTTGGTTCTAAATGCTTTATTCTTAATAAAGGTGAAGAAAATCATGGTAAATTTGAAAATAAATCTGATGAAAGCATTTTTATTAGTTATTCCATTGTTAGTAAGGCATTTAGAGTCTATAATCTGAAAAATAAGACTGTAGAGGAATCCATTCAAGTAAAGTTTGATGAAAGTACTAATTCCTCTAGTAGGATAAGTGATTTTGATGATGAGATAGGTGAACTAATAACTTTAGTTGAGAAAATAAAAATACAAGACAAAAAAGAGAACCTTCCCAATCAGAAACACAGATGGATGAAGAAGAAACAAATGATGGACCATCCATCAGTGAGGTAAACAATGAAGATAACAATATTTTTTTTAAAGATTGGAGATTCATGCATGATCACCCTGAAAGTTAGATAATTGGTGATGTATATGACAAAGTCAGAACTAGATCTTCTTGTCACCAAATATGTGACAATTTTGCTTTTATTTCTCAACTAGAACCAACTTGCATAGAACAAGCTTTAGAAGTTGAAAACTGGACTTCAGCTATGCAAGAAGAATTAGACCAATTCAAAAGAAATAATATGTGGACTATTGTTCCAAGACCAAATCATCAAACTACTATCGGAACTAAATGGGTCTTTAGGAAGAAATTAGATGAATCTGGAATTGTAGTAAGAAATAAAGCAAGATTAAAAGCAAAAGGTTACTATCAGGAGGAAGGAATTGATTTTGAAGAATCATATGCTCCTGTTGCAAGAATTGAAGACATTAGAATGCTTCTTGCATTTGCATCCTATACGAACTTCAAGTTATATCAGATGGATGTAAAGAGTGCATAAAATGGATTTATTAATGAAGAGGTTTATGTAGAACAACCACTTGGGGTTGAAGATCCTCATAACCCAAATTATATATTTAAACTTAAGAAAGCCCGCTATGGTCTCAGAGCCTAGTATGAAAGGTTAAGTAAATTTCTCATTGAGAAAGATTATTCAAAAGGCAAAGTGACACTGCTCTCTTCATTAAACATGCAACAAAAGTTATTTTTATAGTTCAAGTTTATGTTGATGATATAGTATTTGGTACAACTAAGGAAAATCTTTATAAAGAATTTTCCAAGACAATGTAGGGGGAATTTGAAATGAGCTTGATGGGTAAATTCAACTTCTTCTTGGGATTGCTTATCAAGCAGATGAAAGAAGGAATTTTCATTCACCAAGCCAAATACACAAAAGAACTACTAAAGAAGTTCAACATTATAGATGGGAAAAGTATGGAATGCCAATGAATATATCAATAAAAATGGTCAAAGATGAAAAAGGTAAGTCTGTTTGCCAAAAGCTTTATAGAAGCATGATAGGATCTCTACTATATTTAATTGCTAGTAGACCTGACATAATATTTAGTGTATGCATATGTGCTATATTCTAATCAGATCCAAAAGAATCACATCTTATTGCTATAAAAAGAATTTTTAGATATCTTTTAGATACACCAAATCTAGGATTATAGTATCCAAAAGTTCAAATTTTAATTTAATAGGTTACTCAGATGTAGATTTTGTTGGATATAAAGTAGATAGAAAGAGTACCTCAGGATCTTGCAAATTTCTAGGAAGCATGATTATCTCATGGTTCTCTAAGAAACAAATATCAATTGCATTATCAACTACTGAGGCTGAATATGTGACAGTAGGTAGTTGCTGTGCATAGATCCTATGGATGAAACAGTAATTAATTGATTTTGGCCTTAACTTTATTGATATGCCTATTAGATGTGACAACACTAGTGCTATAAATTTGATCAAGAATCCAGTTCTACATTCTAGAACTAAGCAGATAAAAATCAAGTATCATTTTATTAGGGGCCATGTTTAAAACTATGACATTTGCTTAGAATTTATCCCAACAGAAAATCAGCTAGCAGATATTTTTATAAAACCATTACCAGAAGAAAGATTTAACATGATAAGAAGAAAACTAGGCATTCTAGATCCAAGTGCTTAAAATGCTTAATTTATCAAATTAGCCATTTTGTGTTCTCATCTGTGTAAAACATAAAATAAAATACATTATATTATTTCATTTTTCAAGAAATATATTTATGCATATTTAATTATTTATCTTGGTAATGATTCCGATATGAACGTGTATTAATGGGTAAAAAGGGTAATTAATATATGTATATTAATTAC